>CM050164.1:478274576-478297076 GCA_027410445.1 Discoglossus pictus
AAACAAGGATGTGAACTCTGTAAAACACAATATGATGACCTCCGGATGAAGGTCAAGAGGAAGATGGCAGCAGAGGCCGGAGCAGACCATGCAGCCAGCCAACATCACATACAGTGGCTGGGACCCTGGAGGACTGAATGGAGCCAGCGGCAGTAGTGGGCCTTCCAGGACAGCTGGACACTGGCTATCAGTGAGTATCATATGCACCGTCACACCCTCACACGCACACACATGAACCCACACACATAGATAACTGACATACAATAGCACTGTAATATCTCAGGTTATGATTCCCCAGCCCCAGGGAATTGCACCATGACCTCCCCCAGACCCAGGGAATTGCCCCATCACCTTCCCCAGCCCCAGGGAATTGCCCCATGACCTCCCCCAGACCCAGGGAATTGCACCATGACCTCCCCCAGACCCAGGGAATTGCCCCATCACCTTCCCCAGCCCCAGGGAATTGCCCCATGACCTCCCCCAGACCCAGGGAATTGACCCATGACCTCCTCTAGACCCAGGGAATTGACCTATGACCTCCCCCAGACCCAGGGAATTGCCCCATCACCTCCCCCAGCCACATTAAATTGATCATTTGACCTCCCCAGACTAAGTGTATTGCCTCTGTGACCTCCCCCAGACTAAGTGAATTGCACCTGTGACCTCCCCCAGACTAAGTGAATTGCACCTGTGACCTCCCCCAGACTAAGTGAATTGACCCATGACCTCCCCCAGCCCCAATGAGTTGCCCCATGACCTCCCCCATCCTAAGTGAATTGCCCCGTGACCTCCCCCATCCTAAGTGAATTGCCCCGTGACCTCCCCCATCCTAAGTGAATTGCCCCGTGACCTCCCCCATCCTAAGTGAATTGCCCCGTGAAACTGTCTGAGAGAGGAGCCGTACAATGGGGTTTATATATAAACAAGACATATTATTATAGTGTAAAGTGGAGAAATGGAGAAAGTGGGGTGTATGTTCCCCTGCTCCCCTTCAGGATTGCTAAGTGGGGAAGGGGCTTGTGTACCTGAATGAAGCTGTTGGCTATACCATGTAGGGCCACTGTAGGTGGGCAGATGATAGCAGAGAGGTCAGACAAATCTCAGTCCACTAGAGAAGGAACTGGCAACCCACTTCAGTATCTTTGGCATGCAAACCTTGAGAATACACACAGACAGAGACATTAGGAGAGTTGCTGCAGTCCATAAGGTCACAGAGAGTAGGAAACAACTGAACAACCAACTCACTTCTCAGTAATTCAGACCCCTTGTCTATGACTTGTATATAGAATCGTGTCTCCTTGGAGCTGTTTTATGATTTAGAAGGAACTGCTTTTGGGATGTTCCTGTGCCAAACCTGTGAGAGAAAAACAAATACAGACAGCACTGCAAATATTCTTCTCCTGCAACATTTCCTTGTTCTGTGCACCTGTTGGCTCCTAAAGACATTTCATCTGTATATCAGACCCCTGACCCCTATCACAGGGGGATTGTGACAACAGACAGTAAGCGATAGACCCATAAAGTCTGCACATTCTTCAGTCCAGTAAAAGTATTAATAGTATATTTCTGTCTAAGGCACATTTCAGTAGTCTATAACGCACACACACACATATATACAGTGGATATAAAAAGTCTACACACCCCTGTTAAAATGTCAGGTTTCTGTGCTGTAAAAAAATGAGACAAAGATAAATCATTTCAGAACTTTTTCCACCTTTAATGTGACCTATAAACTGTAAAACTCAATTGAAAAAAAACTGAAATCTTTTAGGTGGAGGGAAGAAAAAAATAAAATAAAAATAATGTGGTTGCATAAGTCTGCACACCTTCTTATAACTGGGGATGTAGCTGTGTTCAGAATTAAGCAATCACATTCCAAATCGTGTTAAATAGGAGTTAGCATACACCTGCCATCATTTAAAGTGCCTCTGATTAACCCCAAATAAAGTTCAGCTGCTCTAGTTGGTCTTTCCTGAAATTTTCTTAGTCGCATCCCATAGCAAAAGCCATGGTCCACAAAGAGCTTCCAAAGCATCAGAGGGATCTCATTGTTAAAATGTATCAGTCAGGAGAAGGGTACAAAAGAATTTCCAAGGCATTAGATATACCATGGAACACAGTGAAGACAGTCATCATCGAGTGGAGAAAATATGGCACAACAGTGACATTACCAAGAGCTGGAGCTCCCTCCAAAATTGGTGAAAAGACGAGAAGAAAACTGGTCTGGGAGGCTACCAAGAGGCCGACAGCAACATTAAAGAAGCTGCAGGAATATCTGGCAAGTACTGGCTGTGTGGTACATGTGACAACAATCTCCCGTATTCTTCATATGTCTGGGCTATGGGGTAGAGTGGCAAGACGAAAGCCTTTTCTTACGAAGAAAAACATCCAAGCCAGGCTACATTTTGCAAAAACACATCTGAAGTCTCCCAAAAGCATGGGGGAAAAGGTGTTATGGTCTGATGAAACCAAGGTTGAACTTTTTGGCCATAATTCCAAAAGATATGTTTGGCGCAAAAATAACACTGCACATCACCAAAAGAACACCATACACACAGTGACGAATGGTGGTGGCAGCATCATGATTTGGGGCTGTTTTTCTTCAGCTGGAACTGGGGCCTTAGTTATGATAGAAGGAATTATGAACAGTTACAAATACCAGTCAATATTGGCACAAACTGCTAGAAAGCTGAACATGAAGAGGAACTTCATCTTTCATCATGACAACGACCCAAAGCATACATCCAAATCAACAAAGGAATGGTTTCACCAGAAGAAGATTAAAGTTTTGGAATGGCCCAGCCAGAGCCAAGACCTGAATCCGATTGAAAATCTGTGGGGTGATTTGAAGAGGGCTGTGCACAGGAGATGCCCTCACAATCTGACAGCAAAACCCTGCCTTTGGAAGTAGCATCTACGGGCCTGAACATGAAGCCCGTAAAACCCGCTATCAAACAGCCGATGGAAACAAAGATCGTCATCATGACATCAAAGTTTCTAAATCTCCAAGCCCGTAGGACTTGGTAAAATGCAGCCTGCCACTCTGCTGCAGTGTCCCACATTCTCCCATGATGTGGGGCCCCCCATCAGAACCCCCACAGGGTCTACACATCACCCCCATGATGCAAGGGTCCCAATCGGGACCCCAGCAGGGTCCACAAATTACGCCTATGCTGCTGGGTCTCAATCAGGACCCCTGCAGGGTTAACACATTACCACCATAATGCAGGCATGCCAATCAGAATTAATTGAAATTCCCAGCCGCGGGTCCTTGAAGGGCCTGCAGCACAAAAATGGTTACTCCTAATGCAGAGGCAATACTGTAGTTTTTATTTTTTTTATGTGAGTTTATTTTTTTAATGTGTTAGGGTAGAGGGGGAAATAGCATATGGTATAGGGGTGGTTCTTTAGCTGGGGGGGTTGGTTTAGATGTATTGGTTTATTGGGGGGCTAATAGTGTAGTGGCACTTGTGGGGGTTCCTGTTATGGTTATTATTGTAACCATAGAGGTCTTTATAGACTCTTATAGAATTGATGGGGTTAAATAGAGGCTTATGAGGGTCTGTATAGACCCCTATAAGAGATGGGGTTTATTGGAGACTTATGGGAGTCTGTATAGACCCCCCATGAGTGATAGGGTTAATTTTATTTGTAGTGCAGGTTCTTTACGGACATTTAAGGACCTTTAGGGACCGTTATACAGGGGGGTAGAGAGACACGGGGGGGTAGAGAGACAAGGGGGGGTTAGAGAGACACGGGGGGGGGTTAGAGAGACACGGGGGGGGGTTAGAGAGACACGGGGGGGTTAGAGAGACACGGGGGGGTTAGAGAGACATGGGGGGTTAGAGAGACATGGGGGTTAGAGAGACACGGGGGGGGTTAGAGAGACACAGGGGGGTTATAGAGACACAGGGGGGGTTAGAGAGACACGGGGGGGTTAGAGAGACATGGGGGGGTTAGAGAGACACGGGGGGGGGGGGGGAGTGACTGGAGTATAAGCTGAGGGGGCCCTTTTTAGCCTTAAAAAAAGGGCTGAAAAACTCGGCTTATACTCAAGTATATACGGTATATGTTTAAAGTGTGTGTATGTTAATTTTTATTTTTTGTGCAATATAGTTGGAATTAGCTCTATTTTTTATTTTTTTTTGTTTCTCTCCTGTTTTGCATGTGGCAATGTTGTTATTATTTTTTTCCGGTTATGGGGTTAGACTTATATTGTTAGTTAGGTTGCTGTACGTTTGCAGAAAGTCAAGCAAAAAACAGGATAGGTCCTTCTATTTGATATGTGTAAATATCAGTATTTTATTTGTAGTTTAATGTGTAATACTGTACCTCTTTGCTTGAAATCTGTTGTGTGGAAAGTGCTGTAGTGATGCAGAGATTCTTTAGGCAGTGTCTGTTGAGACTGAAAGAGAGAGATGCAAAAGTTGCATTAAAATGTAAGTAATTAATATGCGTGATCCTATCCTGTTTGGTGTACGCCAGTGTTGTCAGAGGTTTAGGTTCTGGTTTTATGCTTATAGGTTAGGGCACACAAAACAGGATTTATTGTGAAATTGTGTATGTGTTAAGAATATTTCTTGTACTATCCTGTTTTGTGTACACCAGAGTTGTCATTAGAGGTTTAGGTTGTGGGTTTAGGCTTATAGGTTCGGTCACAGAAAACAGGATGTATTGTTCAATTTTGTATGTATTATCAATATATTTTTGTAGTATCCTGTTTTATGTGTTAACAACATTTTGTTGGAGTATCCTGTTTTGTGTGCACCATTATTGTTAGTTGGGGCTTATGATGTATTTTAGTTTTTGATTTTGACAATGGCGCACAGCAAATAGGATAGGTATTTCCTTTTTTTAACTTGTTATACTATACCTTGGTTGAATTGTTAGTTGTGTATAAATGACAGAGGGTCCCCTGCTGCCAATCTTCCTGCGACAGTCTTCAGGCAGTGTCTGTTGAAAAAAAGAAATACAATTTTTTTTTGTGTCATTTTTGTGTAATGTATTTTTGTATATTACCTGTTGTTGTTTTGTCTGTCATGAGTGAAATTGTGTAGATTTCACAGTGCGTCTGAAACTGCAACGCTGCAAATTATTCAGTGACGCTGTTGAGGCCGAGTCTGTTGGAAATGTGAAGAAAAGGGAAATATTAAATTGCATCATAAATATATATGTGTGTATATTTTTTTGGTAAAAGGCAATTTTTTTTGTTCAAATAGATGAATAAAATCCATGTAACTTATTTCTTTTTGGCGCTCCTTGCCAGCAACTGTGGCCCTCACCCGCTTCTAACAACTATACTGTATATGTGATATTCTAGGGTCCTCATTAGAGCCTCTCTGAGTGAGAAAGATTTAATATGGCATGAGTTTCATGTTTTTGTGTAGCAATTTAATCATGTAGCGTGTCCTTCATTCCTTTATAATTCTGCATGACCATTCCAAAATATGATGAATTAAAATATTTTTAATGCCTATTTTTTATTTGGGGATTGTTGTGCAATGAATTGTAACGCCTTTCCATGCTTTACCCATGTTTTAAAGTCCAGTGGTGTGTTTATATTGTCTTTTACATTGTCGAGAAATTGTCTACGAGCTTGAACGTCAGGGCGTCTTTGGAACTTGTTACAATTTAATAGCGAATTTAGAACATAACAGTTACAGGCTTGACAGATCAAAGGATTTGCAGCTACTTAGTTCAGATTTCAACGTCCCATATAGTTTTTCTGCATGTAACCGCAGGTCGTTTGCAGGTAGCTTTAAGAGGCCAATTTAATAGCCTTAAGTCTTGCGGCCTACGATACGGGCTATGGTTTTACATGTTGGGGAAATGTAATGGGGCTGTGTAACGGATCTACTGGCACCCCGACCGGGTACCTCCGTTGGTGGACCCGTCCTAGCTTGTGTCGAGGCCTACAAGCACCGCACCAGACACCACACTACCACAGACTCCACAACCGCCGTAGCTTAAAGCTCCCAGGGAGTATGCAGCGCATAGTAATCCCCAGTATGATATAGCGATCCCCTCCAAGAACGAGACGAGGCTACGTTTTGAAGGGTCAAGCAGTGAACTGACTTTATTTTGTTGTGCAGAAATATTTATACACATCTCTTCCCACAGGCAATACACATGCCCATATTTGGCCACACAATACACATAAAGAGAACAATAGGTGTGGTCACACCTCCCCGAGGCTACCTGGCAACTTTGATACAATCAGACATTGATTTAATTACACTTCTTTGTTCTTATGTCTGATGATGAAAACACTTTGGAAAATGCAAGGATCCTTTACAACTTCCTTATCGTAGGAGAGTCTCTGTAACAGGATTATCTCCCATGCCAAGGTCTGCACTAGTCTGGGCCAATATTCTGCAGAGCATAAACCAACATACCTACACTATAATAGTAGGATCATATTTTAACCATAATAATCATAAAACAGGGTAAAACAGTGATGGGTTCCGTTACACACCTCCCCCGTGACCATAAGCCGGCATACACGGTATGATCCCAACGGATCGGCCTGGGGATGTCCGGACAAAAGTATTTGTTGGTCAATTCTCTAGTTTGACAACCCATCAGCATTACTAAAATTCACATTAACTCACATTTCACATATCCCCAGATAGCTGGGATCTGAGCGCAGAAAACTACCGAATAGCGCTCAGATCCTCTTCACACAGTTCAATTGCCATGTAACTAAAGTCTTTCCCATAGTCTTTCATTATATGAATGGGCTCCATGGCATAGCTATCTGTGGTATCATGGTTCACACAGGGCAAGTACCGAATGACCCCCCTGTATGTAAAGGGCCAGAATGAGTGACATACACTCTGGTATGGCCGAATACTGTGTTTAAAGGGCAATATATCCCAGGGCCATAATCGCAGGGCAGGAGGCTGGCAAACAGTCCTCTCCAAGACAAAGTGGCGAAGGGCACTTCGTCACAGGCTGTAAGTGTGGCTTTCTTCAGGTCAGAGAAACTGCAAACACTCCGTCCTTAAGACTCCCCACCCATACTCCAGGAGAAGTCTTAATTAAAGTTTCTCAGGTGCAGCTAATCAACTGATCAAATAAAATAACCTCGGCAGTACTCCTGTGGGACGAGAGAGTATGCGGCCTATAAAAATGCATTATATATATATATACTAGCGACCTGCCCGTCAAAAATGTTGGCAATAAAAAGTGAAACCTGGCAAAGCTGATACACAATGGGAGCCTCTCCCCGTCTACTTTACTCAACTCGCGATGAGCACCTTTGGAGCTCATCACGGACCTCACAATGAGCACCTTTGGAGCTCATTGCGAGTCTCCCTCCCTGTCTACTTTCTCCCTTGTGTCTCCTTTCCCGCTCCTCTCCTCACCCCATGTGTTTTTACCCCATCTCCCTCCCATGTCTCTAACCACCACCCCTGTGTCTCTTTCCCTCCTGTGTCTCTTTCCACCATCTTCCTCCCATGTGTCTCTTTCCCCCTCCCCTGTGTCTCTTTCGCCCCTCTCCCTCCCCTGTGTCTGTTCCCCCTCCTTCGTGTCTCTTCCCCCCACATTTCCCTCCCCTGTGTTTGTTCCCCCTCCTCTCCCTCCCCTTGTGTCTCTTCCCCCTCCTTTTCACTTCCCTGTGTCTCTTCCACCTCCTCTCCCTCCCCTGTGTCTCTTTCCCTCTCCTCTCCCTCCCCTGTTTCCTTTTTTCCTGTGTCTCTTCCCCACCTCTCCCTCCCTTGTCTCTTTCCCCCCTCTTCCCATGTCTCTTTCCCTCCTCTCCACCACGCGTCTATTTCCCCCCTCTCCCCATGTCTCTTTCCCCCTCTCACCCAGTGTATCTTCCCCCCATCCCCCACGTATCTCTTTAACCCCTCTCCCCCATGTCAATTCCCTCTCCCTCCCATTTGTCCCTTTCCTCCTCCCCTATGTATCTTTCTCCCCCTCTCCCTCTGTGTCCCTTTCCCCCTCTCCCTCTGTAACTCTTTCCCCCCCCACTGTGTCTCTTCCCCCTCTCCCTCTATGTCTCTTCCCCCTACCCTTGGACAATTTACGGCTGACGCACGCCTTGCGCATGCACAGCTAATGCTGCGCCTTGTGCATGGGCGGCTCACACCTATTTCTGCGCATGCGCAGCTCATGACGCACTCTGTGCAATACGTGGCTAACGCCGTGCCTGTGTCCCCCTCCCCTCGTGTCTCTTCCCCCCATTTTCCCTCCCCTGTATATCTTCCCCCATCCTCTCCCTCCCCTGTCTCTCTTCCCCCATCCTCTCCCTCCCCTGTCTCTCTTCCCCCTCCTCTCACTCCCCTGTCTCTCTCTTCCCCCTCCTCTCACTCCCCTGTCTCTTCCCCCTCCTCTCACTCCCCTGTCTCTTCCCCCTCCTCTCACTCCCCTGTCTCTTCCCCCTCCTCTCACTCCCCTGTCTCTTCCCCCTCCTCTCACTCCCCTGTCTCTTCCCCCTCCTCTCACTCCCCTGTCTCTTCCCCCTCCTCTCACTCCCCTGTCTCTTCCCCCTCCTCTAACTCCCTGTGTCGCTTTCCCCCTCCTCTTACTCCCCTGTGTCGCTTTCCCCCTCCTCTTACTCCCCTGTGTCGCTTTCCCCCTCCTCTTACTCCCCTGTGTCGCTTTCCCCCTCCTCTCACTCCCCTGTGTCTCTTTCCCCCTCCTCTCACTCCCCTGTGTCTCTTTCCCCCTCCTCTCACTCCCCTGTGTCTCTTTCCCCCTCCTCTCACTCCCCTGTGTCTCTTTCCCCCTCCTCACCCTCCCCTGTATCTGTTTAACTCCTGTGTATCTTCCCCACCTCTCTCACCCGTGTCTCTTTCCACCTCCCCTGTGTCTCTTTCCCCCTTCTCCCCATTTGTCTCTTTTCCCCCTCTCCACCTGTCTCTTCCCCCCTCTCCCCCCTGCCCTCTTCCTCCCCTCTTCCCCATGTCTCTTTCTCCACTCCTCCTCCCATGTCTCTTCCCCCTCTCCCTCTTGTCTCTTACCCCCTACCCCATGTGTCTTTTCCACCCTCTCCCCGTGTCTCATTTCCCCTCTCCCCAGTGTGTTTCTTTCGCCCACCTCTCACCAGTGTGTTTCTTTCGCCCACCTCTCCCTACCATGCGTCTCTTTCCCCCTACCATGTGTCTCTTTCTACCCCTCTCCCTCTGTGTCTCTTTCCCCCCCCCCCCCTCCCTCCGTGTCTCTTCTCCCACTTCCTCTGTGTCTCTCCCCCCTCGCCCTCTTTGTCTCTTCACGCCCCTCCCTCTGTGTCACTTCCCCCTCCCTCTCTTTCTTTTACCCCCCTGTGTCTCTTCCCTTTACCCTTAGGCGGTGCGCATGTGTTATGAGCGTCCAAAGCCGTGCTTTGCGCATGCGTGGCTCATGCTGTGCTTGGAACATGCCCGCGATCCGATCGCATTTGAGATCAGGTCGTTGTCAAACTGTGATTTGTCGCAAAGCGTGACGATGAATCACAGTTTGACAATTATAATATGTGATATATATATATATATATATATATATATATATTCTTCAAGGTTATCAGGTGCATTATCCAATGGGTGTATCCCACTCTGATTGGCTCACACATTGGCGCCTTCTGGTTGGCTGAATTTGATAGAATTTTTCTTCAGCCAATCAGAAGCCGCCATTGACAATTTTGTTCTGGAAAACTCTGTAGGAGGCTCATTAGCGTCGGGGAGGTTCCAGGCCCAGCCGGGGCAGAAGAGGAGAAGGCCGGGGACATCGCGGGGAGGTAAGTACAATCTATATTATGTTTATTTTTATTTTTTTTATATTTATATGAATGTTGTACTAATGTAATGTTTTTGGTTTTTTTAACAGGGGCCGCACCAGAGAAGAAAAGAAGGACGGGGACATGCTGGAAAGGTGAGTAGAATATTTAGACTGTTTATAATGTTTATTTATTGTATGTAAACGTGTTGAACTATTTTTTTTTTTTACCCTAGGTTGCTGATCTGAAGGGACATCTGCAAAGGTAAGTGGTCTTAATTATTTTATTTTAGGTTAGAATTAGGGTTTCTGTATGTAGATAGCATTTATTGTATGTTAGGGGTATGTATTTTAGATAGTTAGGGTTTATTGTATACTAGCGACTTGCCCGTCAAAAAATGACGGCAATAAAATTGTAAGGGAGGCAATGCTGTTTGGTCGAGACATTAATTTTGTTTCTGTTCCGAGCGCCTTCGCTGTTGGCTGTTGTATTTTTTTTCTGATAGGCGCTATTGCTGTTATTGTTTTGTCTGCGTAGATCTGTTTTTCTGCCCTTATTGCAAGGCTTTGTGTGCTATGAGCAGCGTTGGCGCTCGTTGTGAGTTGTGCGGTGAATGGGTTTTGTGTTTATTGTGATTTATTTTTTTGTTTTTTAGTATATTTGTTTTTGTATGTTTGCAAACTGGTTATTTTTTTTTTTCTAAGTTCCGCGGTTTGTATTTTTGGATGGTAAGTCTGTAAATTTTCCGGTGTAAGTCCCGCAGGGCCTCATTGCAGCTACGTGTAAGCCTCCACCTCTGCAAATGGGGTCGTAGAGATGAGCCCCTATGGGGCTCATCACCAGCGCAAGGAGTGCCTTTGGAGCTCCTTGCCAGCAACTGAGCACCTAAAAACAGTAAGGGGGGGCACCCAGGACCTCTGCAAGTGAAGTTACACCTCAATTTAAGTCCAAATTCCAGAGTTCAAACATCCGAAAATCCCCTAAGCGAGAGAAAAAATGGCCGCCGAAGAAAACGAGGCTCCACGACCCCAGACTGCCCAGCCACGTACAACTTAAAAGAAGAAGGGATCCGAGATAAGCTCGGAAACCTGCATTAATCCCACATTAACCATCGCAGTGGGGGCCCCAATCGCATACAATCGGGGACCCCTGCTGCTCTATGCAGAGCCCCATAAGCCCATAAATAACCCTGTCACTCATGGGGGTCAATACAGCCCCCCATAAGCCCTTAATTAACCCTGTAACTCATGGGGGTCAATACAGCCCCCATAAACCCTTAATTTACCCGTCACACATGAGGGTCAATAAAGCCCCCTATAAGCACTTAATTAACCTTGTAACTCATGGGGGTCAATACAGACCCCCATAAGCCCCTAATTAATCCTGTCACTCATGGGGGTCAATACAGACCCCTATAATACATATAAATAACCCTGTCATTAATTGGATCAGTACAGACCCCCATAAACCCATAAATAACCCTGTCACTCATGGGGGTCAATACAGACCCCCATAAACCCATAATTAACCCTGTCACTTATAGGGGTCAATAAAGACCCCTATCATACATATCATTAACCCTGTCACTCATGGGGGTCAATACAAACCACCATAAACCCCTAATTAACCCTGTCAACTCATGGGGGTCAATACAGACCCCTATAATACTTATAAATAACCCATGTCACTCATGGGGTCAATACAGTCCCCCATAAACCCATAATTAACCTTGTCACTCATGTGGGTCAATATAGACCCCCATAAGCCCTTAATTAACCCTGTCACTCATGGGGGTCAATAAGACCCCCATAAGCCCTTAATTAACCCTGTCACTCATGGGGGTCTATACAGACCCCCATAAACCCATAATTAACCCCATCACTCATAGGCGTCAATACAGACCCAGATAAACCCTTAATTAACCCTAGCACTAATGGGGGTCAATACAGACCCCCATAAACCCTTTATTAACCCTGTCACTTATGGGGGTCAATATAGACCACCATAAGTACTTAATTAACCCCCTCACTCATGGGGGTCAATACAGACCCCATAAACCCCTAATTAACCCTGTCACTCATGGGGGTCAATACAGACCCCCATATTACTTATCATTAAACAATGTCACAGACCCCCAAAAGCACTTAATTAACCCCCCTCACTCATGGGGGTCAGTACAGACCCCTATAATACATATCATTAAACCTGTCACTCATGGGGGTCAATACAGACCCCTATAATACTTATAAATAACCCTGTCACTCATTGGGGTCAATATAGACCCCTATAAACCCTTAATTTACCCCGTCACTCATGAGGGTCAATACAGCTCCTCATAAGCGCTTAATTAAACCTGTCACTCATGGGTGTCAATACAGACTGACATAAACCCTTCATTAACCCTGTCACTCATGGGGGTCAATACAGACACCCATAAGCCATAAATAACCCTGGCACTCATGGGGGTCAATACAGACCCAATGATCCCTTAATTAACCCCGTCACTCATGAGGGTCAATACAGCCCCCAATAAGCACTTAATTAACCCTGTCACTCATGGAGGTAAATACAGGCCCCCATAAGCCCTTAATTAACTCTGTCACTAATGGGGGTCCATATAGAGCCCCATAAGCCCTTAATTAACCCGGTCACTCATGGGGGTCAATAAGACCCCCATAAGCCCTTCATAAACCCTGTCACTCATGGGGGTCAATACAGACCCCCATAAACACTTAATTACCTCCTCACACATGGGGGTCAATACAGACTCCCATAAACCCTTAATTTACCCTGTCACTCATGGGGGTCAATACAGACCCCTATAATACATATAAATAACCCTGTAATTCATGGGGGTCAATACAAACCCCTATAATACATATAAATAACCCTGTCACTCATGGGGTCAATAAAGACCCCCATAATACCACAAATAACCCTGGCACTCATGGGGGTCAATACATACCCCCATAAGCACTTAATTAACCCTGTCACTCATGGGGGTCAATATAGACCCCCATAATCCCTTAATTAACCCTGTCACTCATGGGGGTCAATATAGATCATCATAAACCCTTAATTTACCCCGTCACTAATGATAGTCAATAAAGCCCCCCATAAGCACTTAATTAACCCTGTAACTCATGGGTGTCAATACAGACCCCCATAAGCCCTACATTAACCCTGTCACTCAGGGTCAATACAGACACCCATAAGCCCATAAATAACCCTGGCACTCATGGGGGTCAATACAGACCACTATAATACATATAAATAACCCTGTCAGTCATGGTGTTAATACAGACCCCCATAAACCCATAAATAACACTTTCACTCATGGGGGTAAATAAAGACCCCCATAAGCCCATAAATAACCCTTTCACTCTTGGGGGTCAATACAGACCCCAACAAGCCCTTCATTAACACTGTCACTCATGGGGGTCAATAAAGACCCCCATAAGCCCATAAATAACTCTGGCACTCATGGAGGTCAATACAGACCCCAATAAACCCTTAATTTACCCTGTCACTCATGAGCGTCAATACAGCCCCCCATAAGCACTTAATTAAACCTGTCACTCATGGGGGTCAATACAGACCCCCATAAGCCCATAAATAACCCTGGCACTCATGGGGGTCAATACAGACCCCCATGATCCCTTAACTAACCCTGTCGCTCATGAGGCTTAATACAGCCCCCCATAAGCACTTAATTAACCCCCTAACTCATTGCTTTCAATACAGACCCCCACAAACACGTAATTAACCCCGTCACACATGGGGGTCAATACAGACCCCCATAGACCCATAATTAACCTTGTCGCTCAGGGGGGTCAATAAAGATTCCCATAAACCCCTAATTAACCTTGTCGCTCATGGGGTCAATAAAGACCCCCATAAGCCCATAAATAACCCTGGCACTCATGAGGGTCAATACAGCCCCCCAAAAGCCCTTAATCAACCCCGTCACACATGGGCGTCAATACAGACCCCCATAAACCCTTTATTAATCCTGTTATGCATGGGGGTCAATAAAGACCCCCATAAACCCCTAATTAACCTTGTTGCTCATGGGGTCAATAAAGACCCCCATAAGCCCATAAATAACCCTGGCACTCATGGGGGTCAATACAGCCCCCCAAAAGCCCTTAATTAACCCTGTCACTCACGGGGGTCAATACAGACCCCCATAAGCCTTTTATTAACCCTTTCACTCATGGGGGTCAATACAGACCCCAACAAGCCCTTCATTAACCCTGTCACTCATGAGGCTTAATACAGCCCCCCATAAGCACTTAATTAACCCCCTAACTCATTGCTTTCATTACAGACCCCCAAAAACCCTAATTAACCCCTCACTCATGGGGGTCAATACAGATCCCAATAATGCATATCATTAACCCTGTTACTCATGGGGGTCAATACAAGCCCCTATAAACCCATATATAACCCTGGAACTCATGGGGGTCAATACAGACCCCCCATGATCCCTTAATTAACCCTGTCACTCATGAGGGTCAATACAGCCCCCCATAAGCACTTAATTAACCCTGTCACTCATGTGGGTCAATATAGACCCCCATAAGTCCTTAATTAACCCTGTCACTCATGGGGGTCAATAAAGACCCTTATAAACCCTTAGTTAACCCCTCAATCATGGGGGTCAATACAGACCCCCATAAGCACTTAATTAACCCCCTAACTCATTGGGGTCATTACAGACCCCCACAAACCGTTAATTAACCCCGTCACTCATGGGGGTCAATACAGACCCCCCATAAACCCATAATTAACCTTGTTGCTCATGGGGGTCAATAAATACCCCCATTAGTCCATAAATAACCCTGGCACTCATGGGGTCAATACAGACCCCCATGATCCCTTAATTTACCCCATCACTAAAGAGGGTCAATACAGCCCCCCATAAGCACTTAATTAACCCTGTCACTCATGGGGGTCAATACAGACCCCCCAAAACCCATAATTTAACCAGTCACTCATGGGGGTCAATACAAGCCCCCATAAACCCATAAAAACCCTGGCACTCATGAGGGTTAATACAGACCCCCATAAACCCTTAATTTACCCCGTCACTCATGAGGGTCAATACAGCCCCCATAAGCACTTAATTAACCCTGTCACTCATGGGGGTCAATATAGACCCCCATAAACCCTTAATTTACCCTGTCACTCATAAGGGTCAATACAGCCCCCCATAAGCTGATGACACCAAACTAAGAAGACAGTAATATACGAGAAGCCCCCCAGCCAGAGGTGAGAGATATCAGCCGGTGACACCAAACTAAGAAGACAGTAATATACGAGAAGCCCCCAACCAGAGGTGAGCAATATCAGCTGGTGACACCAAACTATGAAGATAGTAATATACGAGAAGCCCCCCAGCCAGAGGTGATCGAGAACAGACGGTGACACCAAACTAAGAAGACAGTAATATACAAGAAGCCCCCAGACAGAGGTGAGAGATATCAGCCGGTGACACCAAACTAAGAAGACAGTAATATACGAGAAGCCCCCCAACCAGAGGTGAGAGATATCAGCCAGTGACACCAAACTAAGAAGACAGTAATTTACGAGAAGCCCCCCAGACAGAGGTGAGCGATATCAGCTGATGACACCAAACTAAGAAGACAGTAATATACGAGAAGCCCCTCAGCCAGAGGTGATCGAGAACAGACGGTGACACCAAACTAAGAAGACAGTAATATACGAGAAGCCCCCAACCAGAGGTGAGCAATATCAGCTGGTGACACCAAACTATGAAGACAGTAATATACGAGAAGCCCCCCAGCAAGAGGTGATTGAGAACAGAAGGTGACACCAAACTAAGAAGACAGTAATATACGAGAAGCCCCCCAGACAGAGGTGAGCGATATCAGCTGGTGACACCAAACTAAGAAGACAGTAATATACGAGAAGCCCCCCAGCCAGAGGTGAGAGATATCAGCCGGTGACACCAAACTAAGAAGACAGTAATATACGAGAAGCCCCCCAGCCAGAGGTGAGAGATATCAGCTGGTGACACCAAACTAAGAAGACAGTAATATACGAGAAGCCCCCCAACCAGAGGTGAGAGATATCAGCCGGTGACACCAAACTAAGAAGACAGTAATATACGAGAAGCCCCCCAACCAGAGGTGAGCGATATGAGCCGGTGACACCAAACTAAGAAGACAGTAATTTACGAGAAGCCCCCCAGTCAGAGGTGACTGATATCAGCCGGTGACACCAAACTAAGAAGACAGTAATATACGAGAAGCCCCCCAGACAGAGGTGAGCGATATCAGCTGATGACACCAAACTAAGAAGACAGTAATATACGAGAAGCCCACCAGCCAGAGGTGGGAGATAACAGCTGGTGACACCAAACTAAGAAGACAGTAATATACGAGAAGCCCCCCAACCAGAGGTGAGAGATATCAGCCGGTGACACCAAACTAAGAAGACAGTAATATACGAGAAGCCCCTCAGCCAGAGGTGATCGAGAACAGACGGTGACACCAAACTAAGAAGACAGTAATATACGAGAAGCCCCCCAGCCAGAGGTGATCGAGAACAGACGGTGACACCAAACAAAGAAGACAGTAATATACGAGAAGCCCCCAACCAGAGGTAAGCAATATCAGCTGGTGACACCAAACTATGAAGACAGTAATATACAAGAAGCCCCCCAGCCAGAGGTGATCGAGAACAGACGGTGACACCAAACTAAGAAGACAGTAATATACAAGAAGCCCCCCAGCCAGAGGTGAGAGACATCAGCCGGTGACACCAAAATAAGAAGACAGTAATATACGAGAAGCCCCCCAACCAGAGGTGAGAGATATCAGCCGGTGACACCAAATTAAGAAGACCGTAATATATGAGAAGCCCCCCAACCAGAGGTGAGCGACATGAGCCGGTGACACCAAACTAAGAAGACAGTAATATACGAGAAGCCCCCCAGCCAGAGGTGAGTGATATCAGCCGGTGACACCAAACTAAGAAGACAGTAATATAAGAGAAGCCCCCCAGCCAGAGGTGATCGAGAACAGACGGTGACACCAAACTAAGAAGACAGTAATATACAAGAAGCCCCCCAGCCAGAGGTGAGAGACATCAGCCGGTGACACCAAACTAAGAAGACAGTAATATACGAGAAGCCCCCCAGCCAGAGGTCTTTATTACACTTTTATGCTATATGCTTACTTAAGAATAGATAAAATAAATTCAGAACATTACAATGGACCCGCACATAAAAAGAGACAATGTTACGAGGTATTGTTCCAAGGGATGACGTATCTCAGATCACGTCTCTTACTCAGTAGCTCAAACCCCTCTCCATAAATCCCTCATTAATAATTGTGCCACGTGTAGAAATATGTCTCCTTGGAGCTGTTCTGTTCTGTTCAGGGGATGGTCCAGAGCCAAAGCTGCAAAAATAAGTAAATACCGGATCAGCGCAATTATCCACATCCTGTTTGTGATATTTCCTTCTTCTGTGACCCAGTTTATTTCTGTAGATTTTTTTCTGACATACTGTGAACACTATCGTAGATCTAATAGACCCATCAAGCCTGTCCATTCGTGTCTGATAAAAGAATTAGTATATCACATATATAGTTGTGAGCGTACGGGCTGTTGCTCACGCTTGCGGGCTCGCGAAGCGAGGGCCGCAGTTTGGTGATAGAGCATCACAACGTCCCCGGAAATGGGGATCCTCGCGAATAAGGGTCCGTATTTGCGGAGGTGGGGGCTCAACGTCGGCTGTGTTAACACACACATACACACACACACGACTTTTTAACAAAATAAACCCAACCTCCCAGCAAACAAAAACCCAACAACGTCCCCGCAAATGCAGATCCTCGCGTCCGCATTTGCGGTGGTGGGAGCATCCCAACATCGGCAGTGTTAACACACACACACAACTTTTTAACAAAAAAAAACCTCAAAGGCCCCTCACACCCGCTTACACTCAGACACACACACAAGCAAGACTTAACAAAAAAACAGCAAAAAAGGCCCTTCACACGCTCTTAACACACATACGCACGACTTAGAAACAAAGACACTGCGTCGTACACGTAAAAGCTAACCGCGTCTATCGCAAAAAAATGCGACAGCATCGCAACAACATCGCTGCACCGGAAAAAAAATCGGCCGCGAAAGACCCATTCTAACCACCGCGCATCAAAACATCACAAACACAAGAAATAAACACAACGAACACATAAAAAGCTTACTTACAGCAAGGGGGGGCATCCGGCACCTCCAAAATTTAATTTACACGTCCATTTAACTTAAAAAAATTAGTTTAAACTGCCGAAAATCGCCTAAGCGAGACAAAAAATGGCCGCCAAACAAAACGAAAACAAGGCTTCAGACGTAACTACACTGCAGTAACTCGGAAGAATGAAACACATACTATGCGGAATGTACCACACTCACAGTTAAACACCATTTTGAACACTACTACGCACAAAATGGTGGATGGAACGCAAATTGTAAGCTGGAACGCAAACAGCGCATGCGTATTGCGTGCTAACGTTCTGAGGCACTTGAAAGTTTAAAAAAATACTGCCTACTTTCCAGAAATGTCTACATTTCTCCTCAGGTGATGCGCAGAGTGATCTACCTGTGCCAGTGTTACCATAGACCTACCATCTACCTGTGCCAGTGTTACCATAGACCTACCATCTACCTGTGCCAGTGTTACCATAGACATACCATCTACCTGTGCCAGTGTTACCATAGACATACCATCTACCTGTGCCAGAGTTATCATAGACCTACCATCTACCTGTGTCAGTGTTACCATAGACCTGCCATCTACCTGTGCCAGTGTTACCATAGACCTGCCATCTACCTGTGCCAGTGTTACCATAGACCTACCATCTACCTGTGTCAGTGTTACCATAGACCTGCCATCTACCTGTGCCAGTGTTACCATAGACATACCATCTACCTGTGCCAGTGTTACCATAGACCTACCATCTACCTGTGTCAGTGTTACCATAGACATACCATCTACCTGTGCCAGGGTTATCATAGACCTACCATCTACCTGTGTCAGTGTTACCATAGACCTGCCATCTACCTGTGCCAGTGTTACCATAGACCTGCCATCTACCTGTGCCAGTGTTACCATAGACCTACCATCTACCTGTGTCAGTGTTACCATAGACCTGCCATCTACCTGTGCCAGTGTTACCATAGACATACCATCTACCTGTGCCAGTGTTACCATAGACATACCATCTACCTGTGCCAGAGTTACCATAGACCTACCATCTACCTGTGTCAGTGTTACCATAGACCTGCCATCTACCTGTGCCAGTGTTACCATAGACATACCATCTACCTGTGCCAGTGTTACCATAGACATACCATCTACCTGTGCCAGTGTTACCATAGACCTGCCATCTACCTGTGCCAGTGTTACCATAGACATACCATCTACCTGTGCCAGTGTTACCATAGACATACCATCTACCTGTGCCAGTGTTACCATAGATCTACCATCTACCTGTGTCAGTGTTACCATAGACCTACCATCTACCTATAATCAACTTGTATCAATGTTGACCAACACTTTAATTAGGCTCTCGTAGGAGGAACAGAGGAGCTTGCGGAGGCCATTATAGGAACGTTGCCTGGGCTGTGAGGTGTTCTGGGAGGCCTGCGGTAGCTACAGAGACCTGTATGTGCTCCAGCTGGGGATTGAAATGCCGCGTGCAGTCAGATCCGAAGCGTACTAGCTGGGGGATAGCATGGAGGTGAGACGGCAGGTGCAGGTAGATATCTAATCACATATATAGTTGTGAGCATGCGGGTTGTTGCTAACGCTGCAGGCTCGTATAGCTTGCATTCGTGAAGTGAGGGCCGCAGTTGCTGGCAAGGAGCGCCCTCGCAAAGCAAAGCGAGGGCCGCAGTTGCTGGCATGGAGCGCCGAAGGGGGGGCACCCAGGACCTCGAAAACTGAAGTTACACCTCAATTTAACTCGAAATAAAATTGTTTTGACATCCGAAAATCCTCTAAGCGAGAGAAAAAATGGCCGCCCAAAAAAACGAAAACGAGGCTACAGCAGTCTAAAGACACAAAACAACACCAAACACCTACAGCTTTTCCGAAAAAGACGTACGAGATCCAAAAACAAGGACGCAACCCGCGCGACCCGAAAACCATTAGAAACACAAATAATACACACAACAAATACATAAAAAGCTTACCCACAGCAAGGGGGGCACCCAGGACCTCTGCAAGTGAAGTTACACCTCCATTTAAGTCCGAATTAAAGAGTTTAGACACCCGAAAATCACCTAAGCAAGAGAAAAAATGGCTGCCGAACAATACGAAAATGAGGCTAAGGACGCAAAAATACTACAGTTACTCGCAAAACGGAATGAAAGCTCCAGTCAAGGTTACGAGGCACGTAACACACACTGCGGCACGTACCACACTGCTATTAACCACCATTTTACATGAAAAAGACAAGGATTAGCCGGAAAATGGCGGCTGGAATGCAAATTTAACGCTTGAATGCAAATAGCACATGCGTATTGCGTTCTAATGGTTTCAAGCATGTAAAAGTTTATAAATACTGCCTACTTTTTAGAAAATTCTCCATTTTTCTTCAGCTGATGCGCGGTGTGACGGGACATGTCGCTGCTGCCGTTACTTCAGAAGAGAATTATTCCCTAATTTACAACTTCACAATCTGCAAATTCCAACTGAGAGGTAAGCTAGAAAATATTACATTTAGGAAGAAAGACACCAAAAAATACCAAAAAAATAAAACATTTCAAACATTCCCAACCAAGACGTCATTCATGTATAGTGACATGTGACACGCACATATATGTGTATAGGCCCTACAACAACCAAATCTTTACTCAAAATAATCACAGAAGTATATTCAGGTGACATTAAGTCACAGCGACTCATAGTAAGAAAAAATAATATGATACTAAGACATATGGAACCTGCAACTCAATCTTTCCCGTTTTTTTCACTATTCGAACAGACTCTGCATCACTCAAGAATTTGCAGTGTGGACTGTGAAAGTGGATCACTTTTAAAGAACTGAAAGAAATAAGAAAAGGTAAGATAGAAAAATACATTACATGCAGAAAAAGACCATGCTTTGCATAAACCAAAAGAAGGAATATACAATTAACCATTTAACTTTCTTTTTCAAACAGACACTACCCTCTGTCATTCAGACAAGAACAAGACATCAATCAAGATATAGTATAACAAGTACAAAAAGAAACGCAAATCCTATGTTTACTGCCCGCCAATTCGAGAAGTCAAACTACAAAATACAAGCCTGAATACAAATTCAAGCAAGAGAAAAACACCACGAAAAACACCACAGTTTAAGAAACTTGCCAAAGACATATACAATTTACGAATAAAGACGCTTGCACAGAAAAAAAAAATAACACAAAATGGCGGACACAAAACAGGATAACATATCAAGCATTAGCAACATACACAAAATAAAAGTATTCCTCCTTTTTACTGTACAAGAACCTCTAACCGTCACCCACAAGCCAAATGCAGCATCCCAAAAGTGGAGAACACAAAACAGGATAGTACAAAAAAGCGCCACAACATATAGAAACATTCATGTTTACTGTCCAACAACCTGTAACCCTCACAAACAAGCAAAATTAAGCATACCAAATATGGCAAATGAAGCATGCAAAATTTGGTGGACACAAAACAGTATTAAATATTTTTTAACAGTTAATAAATAAAACTAACTTTTCTCTTTACTGTTGAACAACCTATAACCTATGCAATGGTACAAGATTAATTGCTCAACAATTAAAGGACCATTTCATAGATTCTGAAATTTTAACTGGTACCCATAAAGGAGAGAGAGTTTTCATACCAAGGATAGATTTAGCAGCAAGTGAAAGTAGTCTTTTTATACTTCAAAGAATACAATTTCCCATCATTATGGCATTTGCCATGACCATTAATAAATCACAAGGACAAACTTTCAAATCTGTCGGTATTTTCTTAGAACAACCAGTATTTGCACATGGCCAATTGTACGTTGCGTTTTCACTGTGCAAAAATCCACAGGCTATTAAAGTTCACATTGAAAACAATGAAAGTCAAGGTGATTTATTAGAGAATGGACGCATTTTTAATAAAAACATTATCTACTATGAAGTACTGTAACTTTCCATCAAACAAACAAAAGCCATGCAAAACCAATTTCAAACCAAACGCAAAAACATAAAAAACAACAATATAACCACAATTTTTTTTGAAAAAGTACACACAACTGTTCTTTTTCTTCAAAAGTTCATTATTACGCCACAGAAATTAGGTTTACACCAACAATATTTTCATATTAAACTACATGACATTGTAAAACACATGGAGAACAGTGGTTACACATTGCGGACCACCTTTAAGGTCTCGCGTTCTCTTTTTAGAGAACCACTTTTCCACAGAGGAAACTCTATGTGCCATTTAAAACAATTACTATGCGAAGAAACAAAAGTCAACCATTCAAAACTAACAATAAAAAAATAATTCAGTTATAATTCATGGAAATACTGTTTATGCATGATTAGCCCCACAAAACACTTGCCTTGCATTATTTTACCAAATTCTGTTCAAATGTTAATTAACTATGTTACTGTTTCTATTCAATGTATATTTAAGTGAACAGTTCTAGACCTACAAGTTGCATGTTAAAAAAACATTACATCAAGTTAACAATACTGATTAATCTAAAGTTTAACTGTTCTTACATTCAAATGTTAATACTATT
>CM050164.1:478302076-478376175 GCA_027410445.1 Discoglossus pictus
TCTGAAGGGACATCTGCAAAGGAAAGTGGTCTTAATTATTTTATTTTAGGTTAGAATTAGAGTTTCTGTATGTAGATACCATTTATTGTATGTTAGATAGGGGTATGTATTTTAGATAGTTAGGGTTCATTGTATACTAGCGACTTGCCCGTCAAAAAATGACGGCAATAAAATTGTAAGGCAGGGAATGCTGTTTGGTCGACATTAATTTTGTTTGTGTTCCGAGATCCTTCGGCGCTCATTGCGAGCCTCGTACTGAGCGCCTTCGCTGTTGGTTGTTGTATTTTTTTTTATCATATGCGCTTTTGCTGTTATTGTTTTGTCTGAGTTGATCTTTTTTTTGTACTTATTGCAAGGCTTTGTGTGCTATTAGCAGCGTTGGCGCTCGTTGTGAGTTGTGCGGTGAATGGGTTTTGTGTTAATTGTGATTTATTTTTTTGTTTTTTAGTATATTTGTTTTTGTATGTTTGTTGTGTGTATTTTTGCAAACTCGTAATGTTTTTTTTTTTCTAAGTTCCGCGGTTTGTATTTGTGGATGTTAAGTCCGTACTGCGCCTCATTGCAGCCTACATGTAAGCCTCCACCTCCGCAAATGAGGCCCCTCGCTTTGCAAGGGGACGAATTTGCGGCCCGAAAGTCGTAGGGGGTCGTAGGGATGATCGCCTACGGTGCTCATCACCAACTCAAGGAGCGCCTTTGGTGCTCCTTGCCAGCAACTGAGCACCTAAAAACAGTCAAAACACAAAAAATACCCACACAAAATACATAAAAAGCTTACCCACAGCAAGGGGGGGGGAACCCAGGACCTCTGCAAGTGAAGTTACACCTCAATTTAAGTCCAAATTCCCGAGTTCAAACACACGAAAATCCCCTAAGCAAGAGAAAAAATTGCCACCGAAAAAAACGAAAACGAGGCTCCACGACCCCGGACCTCCCAGCCACGTACAACTTACCCAAGAAGGGATCCGAGATAAGCTCGGAAACCCGCATTAACCCCACATTAACCATCGCAGTGGGGTCCCAATTGCACGCGATCGGGGACCCCTGCTGCAATGAAAATTCTAAATTTGCACATTATGGGTCCTAAAAGGATTGTAAAGGTCCTTAAAGGACCCGTAATAATAAAAAAAATACCCTATCACACATGGGGCTTTATACAGAGCCCCATAAGCCCATAAATAACCCTGTCACTCATGGGGGTCAATACAGCCCCCCATAAGCCCTTAATTAACCCTGTAACTCATGGGAGTCAATACAGACCCCCATAATACATATAAATAACCCTGTCACTAATGGGGTCAATACAGACCCCCATAAACCCACAATTAACCCTGTCACTCATGGGGGTCAATAAAGACCCCAATAAGACCATAAATAACCCTGGCACTCATGGGGGTCAATACAGACCCCATAAGCCCTTCATTAACCCTGTTACTCATAGGGGTCAATACAGACCTCCATAAGCACTTAATTAACCCCCTCACTCATGGGGGTCAATACAGACACCTATAATATATATAAATAACCCTGGCACTCATGGGGGTCAATACAGACCCCTATGATCCCTTAATTAACCCATCACTCATGAGGGTCAATACAGCCCCCAATAAGCACTTAATTAACCCTGTTACTCATGGGGGTCAATACAGACCCCCATAAGCACTTAATTAACCCCCTCACTTATGGGGGCCAATACACACCCCCATAAACCCCTAATGAACCCTGTCACTCATGGGGGTCAATACAGACACCTATTATACACTAGCGACTTGCCCGTCAAAAAATGACGGCAATGTGATGTATATGTTTGTCAAGTTGTTTAGTTATAAATATAGATTTTTGAGACTTGTAAGTATTGTGATATGAACGTGTATTTTTGTCAAATGTTGATGTAATGGTTTTTTAACATGAAATTTGTATCTGAAGAATTATTAACTTTACTATACATTGAATCCAGAAGAAAGCAAAAAGTAAAAAGCCTTGTTGAAACGTGCCGAATTTTAACATGAAGTTTAAAATATATGTAAGCAATAACCTTCAAAGTATATATTTTGAAACTTAAACTTTCTTTTTTATGTAACTTTGGAAGTTGACAAAACATTTGTAGAATTTGGAACATTATAAACAGGAACATAGTGAATACATTTTGTAAGCTAATTTTTTCTTAAAAGTATTAACATTTGAATGTAAAAACAGTTGAACTTTAAATTAATCATTATTAACATGCAATTTCTATCATAATAATTGTTAAGTTCAATATACATTGAATGTAGAGGAAGGCATACAGTAAAAACTCTCCTTAAAACGTACCTAATGAAAGTAATTCCTTACTGACCACATAAACTGGCGATAAACATTAATGTAGGTAGTAATCTTAAGATAACAGACAATATTTACATTGTGACTTAAAAGGTGCTTGAGCTCTTCACATGAACTTTGTAATATGTTTAATGAAATAACTTGAAAATATTGTTTTTAAACTTGTAACATTACAAACATTAACATAGTGACTTAACATTTTAACATAATTTTTCATAAAAATGCAAGGCAAGTATTTTGTGAGGCGAATCATCCATAAACAGTACTTCCATTAATTATGACGGAATTTAACAACTAATTGTTATGTATTTTTGAATGCTTTTAAAAAAAATTTGCATGGCTTTAATTTGTATCCTGCAAAGTTATAGTACTTCATAGTAGACAATGTTTTTAGTAAAAATACGTCCATCTTCTAATAAATCACCTTGACTTTCATTCTTTTCAATGTAAACTTTAATAGCCTGTGGATTTTTGCACCGTGACAACGCAACGTACAATTGACCATGTGCAAATACTGGTTCTTCCAAGAAAATACCCACAGATTTGAAAGTTTGACCTTGTGATTTATTAATGGTCATGACAAATGCCATAATAATGGGAAATTGTCTTTTTTGAAGTATAAAAGGGAGACTACTTTCACTTGGTGCTAAATCTATTCTTGGTATGAAAACTCTCTCTCCTTTATGGGTACCAGTTAAAATTTCAGCATCTATGAAATGGTCCTTTAATTGTTGAACAATTAATCTTATGCCATTGCATAGTACTTTTTTGGGGTTCATATTTCGCAGTAACATGATAATTGCACCTTTCTTTAGCTGCAAAATATGTGGTGGCATTCCAGAAGGAGTTAGAGAGTTTATGAATTCAGTCAAAAAATTAACCTGACTTTCATTGTCATCAGCAAGTACAGAATCAGCACTGTGATAATTTCTTTGTGGTGCATTAATTTTTTTTAAGATTTCATTATTGAGGATTAATGCATCTTTATTTTTACACGTCAGTATGACTTGGTTGGCAAGCTCGGAATATTCTTCGTTATTTATGCTCCCTTCAAATATAGCCGATATAATATCTTGTTGACAAATCATATGAGGTGGGATCTCTACAGTGTCGTCAGCTAAATGTAGTATTTTTTCTGTTCTGCCTTCTCTAATTTTAATAAGCCAATTATTGAAATCATTTTGGCCTTCTGATCTCATATTTTGTTGCAGTTGTAGATGGGTAAAATGTTTCCATACTGTGCTTGACTTGATACAGGTTTCGATAATGTCAGTTCGATTTCCATGTACAACAACAGGTAATGTTTGTCTAAAATCGCCACCCAACAACATTACCTTTCCACCAAATGGAAAAATATTATCCGTGACTTCACAAAGCAAACGGTCAATACATTGGAGGGCATAGCATGACATCATCGTGGCCTCATCTATTATAATTAATTTACATTTCTTCAATTTCTTTGCTTGTAAGGATGTCATGCGAATATCTGACACAGAATTTTCTAAAATAGGCACTGGCAGTTTAAATCCACTATGAACAGTTCTTCCACCTTCTAATAAAAGTGCAGCAATTCCAGTAGTGGCAAACGCCATTGCTATTTGGCCTTGTGCTCGTACTGAACTCATTAATAAATTGTACAAATAGGTTTTTCCTGATCCGCCAGGTCCATCAAGATAGAAATAACGTTCTGTCCCCATGTCATCATTTATTGCATTTTTAATGGCATGAAATGATTGCAATTGTAGTGTATTTAAAGTTGCAAGTCTTTCTTGTGTTCTTTCTGCTTGTAGTTGAATGTCATAGTCTTCAAAGTTTATGTCATCTATAAGACCTGGATCAGGCAAATTAAAACTTGCACAACTTAATCCATGAGTTAGAAATACTTCTTGGATTTCCATTAACGCTTTTAAGTGTGCAATGGGTTCATTGTATCGTCGCATAAAGTCTTCAGCCATATTACTTTTAAAAGTCTCCCACAAAGCTAATGCATTTGGAGCATTTGAGAAGATACAAAAAAAAAGCAAATTGTTCTCTCATCTGTCGTGGCATTTGACATTGTGCTGCTTCTTCTAAACATCTTTCCCACTCTGTATCATCAGCGAGTAAGTTTCTATGTCTTGCAGCTAAATGGAAGGATTCATATACAATGTCATTAACAGTTCTTAATTGTTCAAAACTTTGTGCTCCTGGAACATTTACAAGTAATATCCGTAAGCAAAAACGTTCAACATCTCTTGGACTGACTGTGTAAATTCTTGGAATTATTTTATTACCTCTGGTTTTTCTTGCTCTCCATAATCCATTCACAAAAACATAGTGATATGGAATTTCAATATATAAGTAATGTGTTGCTTGAGCATCAGTGGAATTTAATGCAAACCATGCAGTTAGTGTAGTGTGACGATCTTCACTCTGGGCCAATGCATTCATTTTATTTCCAGCATGGAAATAGACTAAATGTCGTTGTGGCAAATGTACTGCTAATCTATATACTGCATGTGATCTATCATGCATTTCAAATTTTAAAAGCCGCCACATAGCTTCTGGCGCACTGACATAGCGAGCATCTACATGAGATGCAAGTTCATCATGTACTAACTCACTACATTCAGGGTTGTCTGCACTTTTGACGACTACAGTAGCTGCATCATAGCCTTTGTAAAAATATTTGTAGACATATTTAATGGATTTGAGGGAAGTGCAGGCTTCTACGTTGATGTGGACGTTGTACTTCATGAGTAAATGTGGATTGTAGGGTACTACATATGTATTGTCCACTTTTTTTCCATGAATAATGGCACTATCTCCTTCTCTTCTTTTATAAAGTGGATATCCATCACAATTTGCATACGTTTTGTCTCTATAATCTTTTGGAAAATCTTTGGAACATTTATTATTTTCCATACATGGTGATTGTGGATTAAGGTCTCCACAGGGTCCATGAATCATGCAATGAGTAACAATCTCATATAGTCTACCATATAGTTCTGGATCTGGTAGTTCAGCAACTATGACTGCATCCACTTTGTCTGAAGTATCTAATTTATCTTTCTCTTGAAGTATTATGAGAAGATGTGCATGTGGAAGGCCTATTTTTTGAAATTCAATGGTATATACATAAGCAAGACATTTGCCAAATAACTAATTTATAGTGAAGTCACGTATTAATTCATTTAATTTGATCTTAAAAACTCTGGCTACTAAATCTGGTCGATCGGAAGCAGTTTGTCCAAGAAGTAGATTTTGTGTAATTTCTGGCCATTGTGGATTACATGTAAATGTCATAAATAAATCTGGTTTTCCAAATTTGGTGACAATAGCCATAACATCATTGTATCTTTCTCTCATATTTAGAGGAGATCCTTGAAAGGAAGATGGTAAAATGATGGCTTTGCCAGCTGTCATGTCTCTGCTTGTAGCCACGTCAGCAACATAGTCCATGAGTCCACAATATTGTTCTACACGTAGTTTATCTTGTTGATATTTTATAAAGTTTAAATTATTTGCCTCAACTTGCAAATATGAATCAATAATCCATTGTTGTGTTAGTTTTCCACCACATAAAATCGGATTAAATCCATGTCGAATGGCAATTTGAGCTACTTTAAATTCAAGCATAGAAACATTATTTCGGATTCTGGCTTTAGCATTTGGGTAACTGGGAAGGGTTAATTTTGGTTGCCAACCTGCTTCTCCATGTGGGAAAAAGATGGGATATGTCATTGGATCTAAATTTGGACTTAAGATATTAATATTAATAAATGGTTGCTCCTCATTTCTGGGATATATTCTAATGTCTCTTTGAAATGGTGGTTCTCCTTCATCATTTTGAAACACCATTGCAACCTCATTTGATGTTGGCAAGTTATAACGATGTTTATCAGTATGTCTGTCTCTCTTAAGCACCATATTAACCTTTGGCATGGGTAATTGATGTCTTTGTGCATGAAGTAGTTGTTCATTTTCTACTTCTGCCAATTTTTTTGTAAGCTTTACTGTAGGGATTGTTGTCCATAATGTTATTTAGCTCTATGAAAACACTGGGTAAGCATTTTTTATTTTCTTCCATCTGCATACGTTGGTCAACAGCTTCCATTCTATCTAGGACATATAGTTGAGCGAATTTTCTTTGCTCTCCTTCCTCTGGATGTAAATGTGAAGTACGATGATAAATTTGGCCTTGGACTTTTTAAACTGTAAGGACCATGTCCTGGTACATTAGCAGCTAATGTTGCCCCCATAGATGCAAAGGATATGGCACTATTGTAGGATCTTATGTTTGTCTTAAAATTTTTGTAGTTTGGAAAAGTAGGTTCAGTCATAATATTTTGTAAATAGATTGGAAATTCTTTCCTTTCTGGAAGTTTGATCTTGCCTTTTTGACAACAACTAATAAATTGCCCATCTCTGGGTCTCTCCTGTTTAAAATAATAAGCCTCACAAAACTGACATTGAGTAGTCATGTCCCCACAACTATGAACCTCTACTGCTAAAGACTTGAGTAAAGGACAATTTGCAAAGCATATAGGAGTTTGACTTTCATATTCATCAGGTGAAAAGTCATGGAATGTTTGAACAACAGGTTCTAAATGCTTAGTTTTTTTGTGGCTTTTCTTGGTATATGTTGTCCTTGTTTTGTTGAAATGTCCTGTAAGGTTTCAGTAACAGGTTGTACATTTTTTTTTTTGTAGCTGCTTTTTTGGTCTGTTTTTAATTGTATCTTGTAAAATGTCATCTGATGTTTGAGGAATAGGTTGCAAATGCTTTATTTGCTTTGTAATTTTTTTGGGCGTATCTTTCATTTTTGCAGCTGATAGTCTTTTGCGTTCTTGCTCTCGTTATCAGCCATATTAATCTGTAAAGACCAAAAAAGAAATGTAATTGGGTATATTGAAGTTTGTAATTACTGTTAAAGATTATTGTGCACAATTGAGAAATAAAAGGTAAATCATTAATGTATCAGTTATATTTTGTTAAAAGTTATAAATCCTGGCCTCATTAAATAAGAATTTGGCCAATTGAATACTGCTGTAAATAAGCAGTTAACATCTTTTTTTGAAATAATTTTTTAGTTATTGAAAACCTTGTTTGTGGATAGATGTTTACCACTAAAAAACTTATTTGCAAAAAAAAAACATTGATGTGCTTATTGAGCTATGTATTGCATAGTGCCAATTTAAATAGAATAAGGGACATAGTCATTAATTTATTTGTTTTTTTCAGTTGACACGGATGCAGATGTAACATGTTTCTTTAGTTTTCTCCTTTTGTACTTATTATACTGTACTTTGGTTGAAATGTGATTTAAATGCGAATGTTTGTTGGTCCTCGGTTGAAAATCTTTGTCCAATGGTCTGGTCCTCTGTTGGAAGTCCTCGTCCGATGGTTTGGTCCTCTGTGTAAAATCCTGGTCCTATGGTCTGGTCCTCTGTTGAAAGTCGTGGTCCGATGGTGTGGTCCTCTGGCGATAGCCCTCGTCCGATGTTGTGGTCCTCTGGCGATAGCCCTCGTCCGATGTTGTGGTCCTTTGGTGAAAGTCCATGTCCGCTGGTCTGGTCCTGTGTTGAAAGTCCTCGTCCGATGGTCTGGTCCTGTGCTGAAAGTCCTCGTCCGATTGTCTTCACGCCGTATCTGTTGTAACAGAAAATTGAAAATGTTGTTTGAGTGAAATGTCTTTTAAATAAATCAAAAATTTCTTAATTTTGGTATATTGTATCTGTTATGGTTATTTTTTTTATGTGGTTGTCTAACTTTAACTACAATACTGATTTGTTTGCATGACTTTTGTTATTCTTATTTAAGCTTCTTAGTAAGGCTTGTAGGTTGTGATACATTAAAGAAGAATATTAATTTATTTTTCTATGTGTTTGTGTGTTTTTTGTACAATCCTGTTTTGTGCACACCACTTGTGGTATACTTATTTAAGCTTCATTGTAATGGTTATAGGTTGTTAAACATTAAAGAAGAATCTTAATTTACTTTCCTATGTGTTTGTGTGAGTTTTAGTACAATCCTGTTTTGTGCGTACCACTTCTGGTATACTTATTTAGGCTTCTTTGTAAGGCTTATAGGTTGTTAAACATTAACTAAAAATATGAATTTAGTTTGATATGTGTTTGTGGGAGCTTTTGTACAATCCTGTTTTGTGCGCACCACTTTGTGGTATACTTATTTAGCCTTTATTGGGATGGTTATAGTTTTTTAAACATGAAATAAGAATATTAATGTAGTTTGCTATGTGTTTGTGTGACTTTGTTACAATCCTGTTTTGTGCGCACCACTTGTGCTAAAGTTATTTAGTCTTCATTGTACTGGTTATAGGTTGTTAAATATTAGAGAAGAATGTTAATGTAGTTTCTTATGTGTTTGTGTGAGTTTTTGTACAATCCTATTCGGTGCGCACCACTTTTGTTATTCTTATTTAGGCTTCTTTGTAAGGCTTATAGGTTGTTAAACATTGAATAATAAAGTTAATTTAGTTTGCTATGTGTTAGTGTGAGTTTGTTACAATCCTGTTTTGTGTGTACCACTTTGTGTGTACCATATGTTGCATACTTTGGCCCTCATTCAATTGCATTTTGGCCAATTCAATAGGGGCCTCATTTTATTAGCGGCCGTAAATCGGCCGTAAGGCTGCGATTCCTTGCGGGGGTTCAGTTAACTCGCGATTCTATTATACGGCCCCGCAAGGATCTCCTTTTACGGCCGGCCGCATATCTTGGAACCGGCCGTAAGCTGTGAAATATAAAAACTCAAAAATAAATTCAAGCCTGCACTGTACAGCTCTGTAAATGCTAGGGATCATATTGGGGGACATGAGGATTAAAAGGAACCCACTCTCAAGCTTGCACATCAGCCCAAACCCGAGTTCAAATTAACTGTTTATTTTCCGGCTGCGGCGTGGGTGTGTCTGAGGTGCTCCAAGCACTCTGGACTTTTTACATGGATATTTTACGTATATTAAAAATAAAATATTTTACGGATTTGAGTACAGGATAATTATGTGCTATTTTTTCTAACACCTAAAATCCCTTTATAGTCTTCTCAAAGTGCAGGATGGCTTTATTTGAGCTATTTTATGTGCTTAATTGGTGCTAGGGAGACCTCTTTCCTGCAAGTAAGCTGCGGCTCGTTTTTAGCCTTGCAGAGAGGTTTCCCGGAGCAATTGAATTGCAAAACTCTTGCGGCCGTTTTAGATCAAAGGCTTTCCTCTGGCGCGAGCGGCCGCAAGAGATAGCAAGGCACCGGCCGCAAGCCTGCCGGAGCCTCCGGCCGTAAGGGAATAGAATAGCCGAATAGCTTGCGGCCGGTCCTTGCGGCCCCGCAACGGCTGCGGCCGCTAATAGAATGAGGCCCTAGGACTCTAAGGCCCTCATTCAATTGCAATTTTGACAATTGAATAGGGGTCTAAATAAGCACAAAACATATATTTTTTTAAGTAGTTTTTAGTTATTAAGCATCTATCCAAAAGCAAGTTTTTCACGAACTAAAAACTTATTTAAAAAATATATATTATGTGCTTATTTAGAGCCATATTCAATTGGCAAAATCGCAATTTGTTATAATAAAATGAGTTTTATTGAAATGTAAAGATAAGCAATAACCCAGCACTGAAAACCTAATCAGAATAACCACATATTTGGATTGTGACTCCCACATCAGGCTTGTGCCAGATAATACTGGGATAATATGAAATAAGACGCTTTATCTTCTCCAATGGCATTAGTTCTTTCCTTCTTTAGATTTAAGGTCTTCTTCCAAACTAAAATCTTGGATATCAAAGTGTTTAATCAAAGACAGTTTTGGGTGAAGTTGGGCATACCACTTTGCAACTGAACAATAAATGAGGAGAAGTTGGTATAACAGACAATGATTTGATATTATTTGATTTCATATGTTGCACAAACTATTTCTGAGGTCATCACTGCTGTTAAGATCCTTCCTGTATAGACCTCTTCTTTATCTGATCTTCTTCTTTGTTGAGTCCCTACCATTTTTGTCTTTTATCACGCCCACTTTGGCATGAAAGGTTCCTTTGAGATGCCCAATTTTCTTGAAGAGATCTTGACTTACCCATTCGGTTATCTTCTTCTATCTCTTTACATCACTCCTTGTAGAAAGTCTCCTTGTCGCTTCTTGCTATCCTCTGGAATTCTGCATTCAGCTGGACAAATCTTTTCTTTTCTCCACTACCTCTCACTTTCCTTCTTTCCTGGGCTACTTTCAAACCCTCATCAGACAGCAAGTTTGACTTCTTTCTTTTCTTTCTTTTGGGGATATTCTTTGTTGCTGTTTCCTGAATTATGTGGCAAACTTCTGTCCAAAGTCCTTGAGGCATTCTATCTTCCATGGCTAGTACCTTAAATCTTCTTTAACGCCACTGCATATTCACAAGGGATAATATTTATTTTGCATCTACTTGGTCTTCATCTTCCAGCGCCATATGGTTATGTCTCTGGCTGTGACTGTCCATAAAATGTTATTACCAACGTTACTGAAGTGGGTTGCAGTTTCCTTCTCCAGTGGACCGTGATTTGTCTGACCTCTCTGCCACGATCTGCTCATCTTGGGTGACATTACATGGCAAAGCTCACAGCTTCAATGAAGTACAGAGTACACCAGCCTCTTCACCACAACAAGGTATCGATCCAGAATGGGCCCCATGCACCTACATTTTTTCTCTCTAGGTCGTGCCTTTTGTGTTCAATATCTCAGAGCCCAACAGAAAACCTCTTAGAGGAACTGAGGACATTGCAGGCTGCAAGCTCAGCTATAAGATTACTGACTTATTAAAAATAGTAATCTATTCTTGATCCCTTTAGTTAGGATTAGATATACAAGAAATAGACACAGACACCCCGTTGCTTAGAATGTCATAGACTGACTGAAACTTTAATGGCTTCCCAAAAAAAGCATGTTTTATCTTTTGATATGACTGCTCATAACTTCCAACTGTAGCCAGGTATTTTTAGTAAATAAAACAATTACACACAGCATTGTAGAAAATTCACAGTTACTCTGTTTCAGTGCAGTAAAGCAAAACTGATACATTTAATTAAAGATATAAGTTAAAAGTTCACAACATTAACATTGTTACTGGAATACAACGTGGTATTAACCATTAAGAGAGCAATTTTAGTTTAATAAAATAAAAAAGCAATGTTCCCATTTGCAGCTCTGATCAATAAAATATATTTTCAGAGTCATTATATATACCAGAAGTACTCATGTAATATTCACACTATAAAACTATTCTGTTTATCGTCTCTGTGGTGTTCTACAGAACTGGTTTTCAAGGAAATAAACATTTTTTTTTTCTGAAAAAACTCCTTAAAATTATTTTGGTATTAGAGATATTTCCCTCACTAGCGATAGAGAGTAAAAATGTATAAATATAGTGAGTGTTGTACTTGGGTTACAGAACACCCTACGTCCGCCCAAATGACTGCTACCCCCAAAGACTATTAGGGTAGAAAAGATATATTTTATTTTAGACAGTTTTCCATTATTTATATATGACATTAAATATTAGGACATTAAATATTATATCAGGACTTGACAAATTTGTTTTAGATTGGAGAACCAGGAATAAATCTACATAAACATAATCACTGATTCTCTCCAAATTACATTCTTTGCTCCTCAATGTTTTGTAATGTAGATGTTTTGATTTTATTGAAATTTATAATTTTAATTGTGCTTTTTTATTTTATTGGTAACCTTTTATTATTATTTTGTAAATATAGGTTTTATTATATTTGATAATTTAGGCTACTGTTATTTTTTTATACAATTTGGGGGTGTTTTTGTGAAGTGTTTTTTCTTATAGTACCATGGCACTTCATGGGTTAATGTTAGGTTACCATTGGGGTTTATAAAGACCCCCATTGTAGTTAGGGGGTTATTTTATGTACCATGGAGCATTTAAGAACCCCACAGTAGTTAGGGGTTAATTGTAGCTTGGGGGTTAATTGTACTTAGGGGTTAACATTTACACATATATATATATATATATTAAGCAAAAATTTCATTTTTTTAAGATTTATTAGTATATCATTTTAAAATTAGAAATTCGCCGCTGGTTGCATCAATTAAAACTTAAGCTAGAGGGAGCTATTATAGTGTACGACCCATCATTAATATTATTGGAACAACAATCTATGGAGCCGCTATAAATCGGATTAGATTTGTATATTTATAGATAAGTGATAATACCTCTCAAAAGGGGTGTGATAAGTATTATTATAAGTTTAAGTGTTAATTATATTTTTTGTGATTATAATCATATAACTAATTTACAAAGATTAAATTACATTCGTCATTTCTAGTGTTATGTGATTTCCTGTATAATCCGGTACTCTGAGTAATTTTTTAAAGACTCCAAAATGTGTTTATAATTTAAATTTGGATATGGTGCTTATATTTAGAGTGAAGAAGATTAGTAGGAGAAAAAAAACTGTTCAAGTAAAAAGAGTGAGCAACAAGGGAAAACAAACTAATAAATTATAATAACAGTGAATTTAGTGTAGTAAGGTGAAAATGTGTTTCCCTATATTTTTAAAAAAGTTTTTGGGAACTATAAAAAATCCTGGCTGCATTGATCTATGCAGTATAGAGCAGTGATGTGATTATCTCAATCTGCTCACATATTATAATTGTCTAACTATAAGTTGTCGTCACGCTTTTAAATAGTTTGAGGGACCTAGAGGGGGCGATATAGACAAGAGACTTCTTCAAGCTGAAAGTAAATGGATGTTCACGCTTGGTAGTAAATATCCCAAAGGGCTGAATGAAGGATACTCTTATACAGCCTTTCTTTAAATCGACAGTATCCCGGATAAACATTTTAGCACTTCCTGAAAGCCTGTAAGAACAACTACTTATTAATTCATATTAAGTTTTAGAGAAATAGTAGAAATATATTTTATGAAACATTATCACTTGATTTTAGATAGATTATCCCATATTTTTTATCACGTCATTATTTTTATTCATATATAAAAATAACAGTTCTAAATAGAATTACCTAGTGACTTTTAATAATTTTAGTTTAAGTATTGCACTAAAAAAACACAATTTATATGCATATTGATTTTTATGTTTATATATAACATTAGATGACACTAGTATTCTTTATATCAGCCGCAGAAACATAAGATCATTATCAACAATTTAATATAATTTAATTTCAACATAAGAATGACATATACAATATTATTACTATGAAGCACCTATTTAGCACCTTAGGTTTAATTAATCACATTTTTTTATAATTTAATCATGGTAGAAGCACTTCTTCTACATTTTTAATTACTTATTAAGATACCACACCGTTAATACTAGTGATCACTACTATAATATCCATAAAATAGCAGGCTCAGGATATTTATAAAGCCTTTTCTTTAACATTAATATTAAATATTTAATATCTACAGTCTTATTAAATTGCGATTCGGCAAATTGAATAGGGCTCTATATAAGCACATAGCATATTTTTTTTTTTTACAGAATTTTTAGTTAGTGAACTTCTATCCAAAATCAAGGTCTTCACTAACTAAAAACTTCTGTAAAAAAATACGCTATGTGCTTATATAGAGCCCTATTTAATTGGCCGAATAGCAATTTAATAAGGTTGTTAGTATTTTAGAACTAATAATTAATATAAAAAATTCTAAGAGCTTGTCAAGATCGCGATGTAATAAAGTTAGCAACTCTTTGAATAATGTTAAGATGTCTACCAGTTGTTCAATAAAGTTGCATTATTGTAGAATAGCTTAATGACGCAGGCACACGTCATCGCGTCTAAGACGCAATTACGCAATGCGTATGACATAATACGGAAGTAAACTGGCTTTATAAGCCAGAGAGACCAGCACACTACACATGACCCTGGCAAGATCCAATGGGCTTTAGAATAAATAAACACACTGAAACAGTATATCTTGGGAAAACTACGGGCCACAGCTTTATTAAAGCAACCATGAACCAATAACCAAATTAACATAATTAACATTTTTAAATCACAGCTCAAATAACATCCCGGAGGAGGAGCCCGGCCCGGACAGTAACCTCAGGCCCTGGGCCCGCGCCCAGAGCCTCCCAGTGCTTTCCTAAGCACGCCCATGAGGCAGGGCAACGCCCACTTAAGCCCGTGGGCAGGGTGCCTCACCTCCCGCCAACCAAAGACATTCCTCTTTTCATCCTTACTTAGAATTCACAGAATCCTAACCCTACGACTCTTTTCTACCCTTTTTTTTTTTTACATAGTTTAAGCTTCCTGAACTTTGCTCAACCAACCTCGCCCAATAGATGAAATTTACTTCCCATCTGCTGCCTTCCTATCTAACTACCATTTTAGGGGATCGAGGGCGGGAATCAGATCAATGGCCGGCGCGGAGTGAGGAGGAAGCCCGCGAAACGGGCTTAAGTCCCTCCTCCTCCTCCCAGCCAATCCGGAGCGCCCAGGCTCCACCGGGTCACGCAGCGCTGCGTCAGACCCAGCGTGCCTGTGCTGCCTCCGCGCCGGCCAGCTTTAGAGAAAGTCCACTAGGGTGGACAAAACGGCCCGTTGGCAACTATATCTCTTACTACAGGGACAGAGACCACTGGAGGACACATGTAACACAGCATGATTATGGGACACATTGTGTTGATGCCTACAAAGCTTGGCAATTGAACAGCAAGTATATTGAGTGTGGTAATTCATTGCCAATACACTAATACTGTTATATGTTATCTGCAGCTTTTGGTATCTTTTGTTTTTTGTCCAAGGTGTCTTTGATAGCATGTATATATATGTATTGGGCCTCCAGGTCATTTAGGATCTCTGTCCTGTTTTTATATGTTTTTCGAATAGTGTTTTTTACATATCACTTTTTATCATATCCAATGATTATCAGTATATCCTGACTTCCTCAGGAGTATCAGTTTATTCTGATATATGAGGATTGACTATTATAGCTATAGATATTTAAACCCTTTTTATAAGGGATTTTCCTTGATTTGGAATCTATATTCATGGGATCATGGGATTTATTTTATAGTGCACTATTTCGCATATATTTTGAACGGTGTTATTCTTAGATTATAAGTATCCTATTAAAGTTATTTATTTTTTTCAGAGAAAAAAGTAAAAAAAGAAAAAAAAAAGGAGAGGGGAGAAAAATGTATTTCTCCTCTTTCCTCTTTTTTCCCTTCAATTATCATTCCTTGTCAGCTACTCTAGGAAAGCTAAGAACAACAATGAAAGAGAGTTGCAGTTTATTGATGTGGCCACTAGATGGTACTGCAGACACAAATTAATTTAAGCTCACATTTATGATGAGGGTGAGGCTCAGGCAGTTTGTAACATGCGATATTGATGTTATACAGTATGTATGCAGAGAGGTCAGACAAATCACGGTCCACTGGAGAAGGAAACTGCAACTCACTCCAGTAATGTTGCTAATAACATTTTATGGACAGTCACAGCCAGAGACATAACCATATGGCAGTGGAAGATGAGGACCAAGTAGATGCAAAATAAATATTATCCCTTGTGAATATGCAGTGGCGTTAAAGAAGATTTAAGGTACTAGCCATGGAAGACAGAATGCCTGAAGGACTTGGGACCGAAGTTTGCAACATAATCCAGGTTTTTTTTTGTGTATATACTTTTTTTTCTTAATATATATATATATGTGTAAATGTTAACCCCTAAGTACAATTAACCCCCAAGCTACAATTAACCCCTAACTACTGTGGGATTCTTAAATGCTCCATGGTACATAAAATAACCCCCTAACTACAACAGGGGTCTTTATAAACCCCAATGGTAACCTAACATTAACCCATGAAGTACCATGGTACTCTAAGAAAAAACACTTCAACTTTGTGGGACTCTCCTTCTTCCTCCCCCCCCCCCCCTTTACCTCTCATTACGGGCCTCGGGATGTGCTATGCGCATGTGCAAACCCACAACTTTGCGAGTGTTACACACAAACTCACAAATACCACAACTATATATGTTACTTGGAAATGTGGGACGATCCCGCTCCCACAACCCTATTCAAACCCATAAAGGGAGAGGGACCTCACCAAAGTACATATATAGTGTTACAGGCTAAACATTTTATTTAGTGACAAGCTTTGGAGAGGTATAAGTATAACTGGCTTAGATGTTATCATTGCATTACCTTTGCATTAATATAAAAAATATATATATATTTTCCATTAATACTAATACAAAATTAACATATAAACTCTCTTTTTCCCCAAATATAAATGGTATGACTTCTCCTGCAATACTTGATATCACCATTCTAACAATCATTTCCCCATTAATATGTGAATTGTAGAAACAAATGTGTCAGATAATAATATACTAGGACAGATGTAGTAACGTGTGAGGTGTTGGAGACGTCTGGAAGGGTTTTGGAGAACCTCTCCATTCCTATGTCATCTTATGGGACATATGTCCTAGTGTTTGGCATCTCCCCAGTATATACCCTGCATTACCTGCAATATTCAGTCTTGATGACGCGGAGGCTGCACAGGCTCCCTGGGTCAGCCCGCAGTGTGGCGTGAGCGTGAGGAGCCTGTAAGGCTGCATTAGCCAATCAGAAGCGGCGGGGGCGGGACTTCCGCTGCATTCACGCGCCGGGAGTCAGTTCGTCGTGGTCTCCGTGGAAAACGGACGAGGTCTGAGGGCTCCTGCATAAAGTATCAAAGTAGGAGGTTTAAGACTGAGATTACACCCCAGCTATAAAAGCACATAAGGGGCAGTGTGTGAGTGGCTGTCTGTGTGTTGTTGCGTCTTTTTTGGAGGGTTTTCACTGTCTTCGCGGTCTGTTTTTGTTTGTCTTGGGGGGGTGCTGTTTCAGCGTGGGGTATGGATGCTTTTGAGCTAGAAGCCTTACTGGCTGATGTTAGGACCCGGGCCTTAAGTAGAGGAGGCAGACAAATGCGAACTGCCACACACAAAAATTTTTTTTTTGGGTCCCTTAAGACCTCTTAGCCACACACAACATCGCAGTAAGCGAACAGGAGATGGGTGCGTGGATAGGGGGCTTAGCCAGAGGGGCGTGGGCCGAGCAGCCCAACAGCGAAGCAGCAGGTAGTGGGGTGCCAGGACCAGGGCCCCCAGGGACTATGGGCGGGCCGGTCCCGCAAGCAAGCAGTACCAATGCAGTAGCCTCAGATGCAGCCAATTTTCTTGTGGTGCACATCTTCCCCAGGAGGTGAAAGAAAAAATCTGGATGAGGGAATTTGTGGAACTGTTCTCCCTTCTTCCCATGTCCAGACAGATAGACACGGGAGAGAGGTGACTGCGAGAAGGTGAAGACCGACGGAGGTCTTATAGGCGACTTGCCAGAACTTTTGACACATGGCTACAGGCCTTTTCAATCATGGCATGCATACTATGCGAACGACACCCTGAGCAAGGCTCGGGTTTGTTTGTATACATAGACAAGATACGCAACGCCCACAAAGTGAACGGGGGCATGGCATGGTGGCGGTACGACAAGGAATTCCACCAGTACCTGGCATCTAGGCCAGCGATGGCATGGAGAGATAAAGCGGTGGCATACTGGCTGAACATTATCACACAAATGCGCGTCATGTCGCCCTTTCGTGCCGGACCGGGTGGGGTCAGAAACCCCACCGCTACCCCGGCTGCAAGACCTGTTTGCCTAAAACGAAAGGGTATGTAAATGGGCCCCTAACTGCAGGTTCAAGCACGCGTGCTCCAGCTGCGGCGGTGAACACCCCCTTGCCAGATGCACCAGGCAAAAAGAAGGGGGCAGAGCCCTCTGCCAAAGGGCAAGACTCCCATACGCCTCCCTGGCATGTTGCCATGGCTAAAACGCTATGGTAGAACGGCGGGCAACTGCGCCGTAGCTCGTATCCTGTAAGCGGGTTTCCAGGAAGGCTTTAGGATCCCATGCACAACAGATCTGCGGGGGTCCACAGCACAGAACTTGCAGTTGGTACGGGAATTCCCGGGGGTAGCAGAGGCTAAGGTGCACAACGAGGTGCAGCTGGGGAGGATGGCAGGGTCATCCGCTTCCCCCCCATCCAGGATCTTATCGTGTCCCCGCTAGGCGTCGTTCCCAAAAAAGAGACGGGAAAATTTAGGGTGATCCAGCATCTCTACCCAAAAGGCGGGTCGGTTATATATTCTTATTTTTCCATTTTACAGAATACTGTAATATAAATTCAATCTATCACAGATCCTTCATTATTCTGGGTCTATTATGCCCACTAAATGAAATGTATCAACCCAAGAAATGCCTATTTTCCTTTATTCAACACCAGCAGTTAGAATTGGCGAATAAACCCGTCATTACTGATGGAGGAAGACGCCGTAAATGGTAGAAAAAAATAGATGAGTTTTTTAAGAAGCTGCAAAACTAAGAAATCAACATATAAAGAATAAAATAACGTGCATAAAAGGTGAAGATCTTAATGGTATAGCTCACAGCTTCATTGAAGTACACAATAACTCTTGTTTGGTCTTTCGGTCGTGTCTGACTGTCTGTGACCCTCTGTCACTGCTTTTTTACAAGGTTTGTATGCTGCTGATACCTGAGTGGATTGTCAGTTCCTTCTCCAGTGGTTTGGGATTTGGAAATTAAAGACACACTACCCAATTAAATTGCAACACAAAAACATGAACCTGATGCCATATTAACCCTTTCTCACTCACAGAGGTTCTAATGTGGCCACTAAAATATATATATAATTGCAAATACATCTCACTCATCACATCTACATTGGGAAAACAAATAGTGGCCATGACATATATCAAGTAACAGGAAAATATTTTATTATTTGTTGTTCAGTCCTTCAGTCGTGTCTGACTCTCTGTGACCCTATGGACTGCAGCACATTTAGCCAGGTCTCTGCCTGTGCTGTTCTACAAGGTTTGCATGCCAAAGATACTGGAGTGGGTTGTCAGTTCCTTCTCTGGTGGACTGTGATTTGTTTTCTCTACATTTTGTAATTTTCATGACACTATTAGTATATTTTTTGTCGGCATTTTACTTCTTCTGTTTTCTCGCTTCTACGTGCCAGATTTCTTTATTTACATGCGCGCGAGTGTATCCGGGTGTAAGGATCCTGTTTTCTTCTTCCAGTGACGCCAGTACTTGGAAAACAGACCGTGTTGTGCAATTCAGCGCCACGTTCTGATTTCTTTAAAGAAAAATGATGTTATTATCCAAAACTGAACAATTATAGGAGATCTTCTCCACTTCCATCTTATGCTATGGGGCAGATTCACTAAAATGTGACAGATCAAAGACTTCTCCAAGATTACACCTTTTTACATACGATCAAAAATATTTGTGACTAATAATGTTAGTTTAAGTATAAGATATAAAAAAAGCGTAAGGGCCGGGTCACAATATTTTGCCCAGGCAGTTACTGTACAAGTGACCTATCACTAACACTCAGATGTTCAGCTTCTCCCGAATGCGCCGCTGAATACGCAAAAAGGAGCAGATTGCGCCAGTTATGGTGACCGGTCACATTCAAATTTCCCTCCAAGCCATTCACGTAGCATACTATGCGTAAGCGCGTTTTTACACCAAACTTATGCAGACTGAACACCAGAAAATGCTTCTGAAAATGACATTACATCCCCTATAGCTCTTCTATTTTCTACGCCATATAACACCAGCTGGGACCGCTCTCATATTTTATAGTTTGGTGTCACAGGGTCATTCACTTTGTGCTCTGTGCTGTGATGAAGTGGTCACTGGGAAGTGCTAGTACACTCGGCCACCAAGCACTGTGTAGATGGGAGAAGCTCCAGCCTAAAGATGAAGGAAAACAACTATTTGTGGGATGACTTATCTTACAAAACATCAACTTTTTGTAAATACAAGAAACTGAAAACATTTTTATGCTGATATTTAGTTCTTAATAGCTATAAAAGCTGAACAATTACTGAGTCCTTTATATTTAGGGCCAGACAGCAGGAAAGAAGCAAAGGTTACTTTTACTTTCTTGGGGTCTTTTAATGATGATAAATAATATTTCTTTAATATAAAAAGATTAGAATCCTGGGAGGAGCTGGAGGAACAGTGGATTCAGATAAGATCAGTTTCCATTTCTGTTATACATTCAATCTCCATAGCACTTTGACAACATTACTCAGTGACTGAATAAGGCCCCATGAGATAATCCTCCCCCTCAAACTACAGGAAAACTACCAGTAAAATATGGAGCTCTCTATGACACGATCAGAGTCCACTAATTATAAGATTTTCTCTAAAATGCTTTAATGCTCCTGTGTTACATAAAAGCAAGTAAATATTTTACCAAACTACAGTCACTTGTTAAGTTCTAGTATACTCCACTCAGGTTAACGTCATTGTGTAATATACAGTGTATATATATATATATAATTAGACATTTACCATAAAAGTATACTGTATTATTATTATTATTATTATTATTATTATTATTACTACCAAGGACTGCAGTTGGAGGTAGTTGTAATCTACAGAGGATGGGGGTACAGGAAGGATACAATGTTATGGGGGAGCAGTGAGGGACAGTTGTATACAAGTTACATGGAATATTATTCTTAATAAGTCAGAGCCTGGACAAGAGGACATTGTATGGTTGTGATATGGAACTTGTGTGTTATATGGTGGACAGTGAAGTCATAATAAGGTTGGCGATAATGCTGGGGTGGTGCCATATACATTATAACTGAGAAAGTCGTCTATTATGGGATGTGTTAGAATAATCATTTCTATAGGGTGTTGATTATGTATAATTGCTAATTACTTGATCTGAGTCTGCATGCATTGTCTTCAGTGTAAAGAGTTTATAATTAAGAATCTTGAAACATACAGAGAGTAATTGCACAAATTATTCTTCATGGACTTTTCTAATCTTTCTATCTATACAACGGCGTAGCACATCTCCACCATAGGGTATTCCAATATATAATATTATATTTACATATATTGTGATCCTTCTCTCTCTACCTGCTGTAAATAGGTGACATTTTCCTCCTTCAGTCTAATGGTTCTCCTCACATATATATAAATATATATTCAAATAAATATATGGACACAGATTTACATATTTCTTATGGTTTATTCTTGTATTTTATCATTTTGTTGTTAGTGTAATTAATATGTTTAGTTATTACTTTCATATAATTTAGCTCCAGTATCACCATCTTGTGTTGTGTTTTGCCTCTTGTTCCCGTTACTTCTATTTAAATAGATTAATTTCCCTCAATTCTCCCTAGGACTTATTGGGGTCTCTATGTTGGTGGAAACTTAAAGAATTGAAATAATCCATTACAGGTGTATAGGTGATTCCCCATACTGTCATGCCCAGGGGAACCCAGTGGTCTTTGGGGACAACAAATAACCATGGGGTCACAGGATACAATAACACCACTTCTCCCCTTTTTCCTAAAACCAATGTTCAAATACTTATGTTCTTGGATGGCCACCATTTAATATTGCCTAGAATATCATAGGAGTTGTTTTTCTGTTGCCATGTTTAGGATTTATGACATCCAGGGGCCCTATGGACTTGTTGGGACTGAGCAAACTAATATGGGTCCTGAGTGGGCACGGGTTAAAGTGGCACCACTGGTCTTTCCCTTCAAAGACATTGCCCACCATCTGGATACATGGACTGGTATTGTTTTATTTGCATGAATTGGTTAATATTGCCTGTGGTATGACTGTAACATATATAGGAACCGTAATAATAATTTAAAGGGAAAAAAAAACGCCATAGTAAGTGGCAAAGGAAACAGAGTCACCTAGGCAGCCAGAAAAGCTGTCTCCATCCTTGATTAGTCAGCTAACCCCCTTGATAGGCTTATCAAATGAGTCAGTAATTAATTGCTGGGGTGATCATCAGGATATCTGTATGTCCTTGATGAACAGGTGGCCCATTTGGTTGGGGGAATATAGCTTGGGGATTGACTAACAGAATAACGGAATGGATCTACTTGTTCCCATTAGGGATCTATTTGAAATCTACTTGTTCTCATTAGGGATCTGCATGGGTTATGCATAGGTATACATGGGTAGGCATTGGTGTAGATAGGTGTACATGGGTATAGATAGGTATACATGGTATACCTGGATATATATGGTATACATGGAAATAGATGGGTATTCATTTGTATGCATGGGTATACATGGGAATAGCTGGGTATGCATGGGTATACATGGGTATAAATGGGTATATATAAATTGGTGTAGACAAGTGTACATGGAAATAGATGGGTATGCATAGGTATGCATGGGTATACATGGGAATGCATGGGTATACATGGGTATGTATATATTGGTGTAGACAAGTGTACATGGGTATAGATAGGTATACATGATATACATGGATATACATGGTATTCATGGGAATAGTTGGGTATAGATGAGTATGCATAGGTGTACATGGGTATATATAGGTATACATGGTATACCTGGATATATATGGTATACATGGGAATAGATGGGTATACATGGGTATGTATATATTGGTGTAGACAAGTGTACATGAGTATAGATAGGTATACATGGATATACATGGTATTCATGGGAATAGTTGGGTATAGATGAGTATGCATAGGTGTACATGGGTATATATAGGTATAGATGAGAAAACATTGTATGGACATTGTTGGTGGGATTTTCACTCCATGATATAACTCACTATTCCCTATTTTCTTCAGACTGGAGATTGCACAGATCTTATCACTACGTTTGGTCACAGTCTCCAGACAGTCCTATCCGGCATTATCAAAGTTGTCCTTACACTAGTGGTAATGTGACATTTATTTATTTTCATTACAAGACTTTCTACATTTAATGTACAAGACACTGTGTGACAAACCGTCCTCTGAACATTAAGGCCCATGGTCACCAAGCAGCGTATTGGAACACGCCATCCATGACAGCAGGCAGTGCGCCGCCGTATACACAAAGTTGCGCTGATCAAATGGCGAACTCCCCTATACGGCATTTAATGCGAAAAAAACACTGCATCCAATTCTACAGCAAAAGGGGTGGAAAACAGCTTATAGTCATATCCGCAATAACATTATCACCATATTTACACTAGAGGGGCAAATAATTTGAAAAATAATATTTTAAAATGTAAAAATAGTTTTAATGATATCAATATTAGCAGTAATAATAAAGTCAGTAATAATAATGATAACAGTAAAAAGAATGCTAGAAATGCTAACAGATTATTAACAGTATATATAATGTAATAATATAACAACAACAAAAATAATACCAATACCAATAATAATAATAACAAAAAATATAGTAATTAATAATAGTAATAATAATAATAATGTATACAATAGATTGTTCCCGTGACATGTTCTATGTGCCGTGTGTACTAATCTCTGACTCTTACCAATGTATTTCAGCATAAACTTGTTTCTGATTTAGAAGGTCTACTAAAAGACGCGCTCGTTACATTGGTAAGAAATCCACGTGTTCTCAGAGTGCTGACACATGTCGACTAAATCTTCCTTTTGTACAATGGGAATGTGGCAGGAAAAACTGTCAGTGCTTACATTAACACATTTGGGTCTTTGTCATGTTTAGTTATCCAGAGGGTAGTATGGAAAATGTGACATGTATGTACCTGGTAAAACACCCACACACGTCATGCACCTATGTACCAGGTAATATACACACACCATAACGTATGTACCTGGTAATAAACATACATCATTCACATATGTACCTGATAATACACACACAATACACATATGTACCATGTAACATACAAACATAATACCCATATGTATCTGGTAATACACACACATCATACACATATGTACCTGGTAATACACACACATCATACACATATCTACCTGGTAATACACACACACATCATACACAGATGTACCTGGTAATACACACACATCATACACATATGTACCTGGTAATACACACACATGATACACATATGTACCTGGTAATACACACATATATGTACCTGGTAATACACACACATCATACACATATGTACCTGGTAATACACACACATGATACACATATGTACCTGGTAATACACACACATATGTACCTGGCAATACACACACATCATACACATATGTACCAGGTAATACACACACATCATACACATATGTACCAGATAATACACACACATCATACACATATGTACCAGATAATACACACACATCATACACATATGTACCAGATAATACACACACATCATACACATATGTACCTAGTAATACACACACATCATATACATATGTACCAGATAATACACACACATCATACACATATGTACCTGGTAATACACACACATCATACACATATGTACTTGGTAACACACATACATCATAAACATATGTACCTGGTAACACACACACACATCATACACATATGTACCTGGTAATATGCACACATCATACACATATGTACCTGGTAACACACACACATCATACACATATGTACCTGGTAACACACACACACATAATACACATATGTACCTGGTAATACACACACATCATACACATATGTACCAGATAATACACACACATCTTACACATATGTACCAGGTAATACACACACATCATAAACATATGTACCAGGTAATACACACATCATACACATATGTACCTGGTAATACACGCACATCATACACATATATACTTTGTAATACATGCACATCATACACATATGTACCATGTAATACACACACACATCATACACATATGTACCTGGTAATACACACAAATCATACACATATGTATCTGGTAATACACACACATCTTACACATATGTACCTGGTAATACACACACATCATACACATATGTACCTGATAATACACACACATCATACACATATGTACCTGGTAATACACACACATCATATACATATGTACCAGATAATACACACACATCATACACATATGTACCTGGTAATACACACATCATACACATATGTACCTGGTAACACACACACATCATACACATATGTACCTGGTAACACACACACATCATACACATATGTACCTGGTAACACACACACACATCATACACATATGTACCTGGTAACACACACACATCATACACATATGTACCTGGTATTACACGCACATCATACACATATGTACCATATAATACACACACATCATACACATATGTACCAGATAATACACACATCTTACACATATGTACCTGGTAATACACGCACATCATACACATATGTACTTGGTAATACACACACATCATACACATATGTACCATGTAATACACACACATCATACACATTTATACCTGGTAATACACACACTAATGAAAAAGTTAGCATTTTTGGAACATGTATAATTAAACAACATAAATAAGCATTGCTGAATAAATTCTAGGTAAAGTGTGAGAGAAATAGTCTTAGATAATCCATTCTGTCCCTATTAAACTTGTCGCTTTTTCTTTTACTAATTTCTAATTAAAGTTTCGTAACACAGATCTTAATATCTCCATCTATTTTTTGAACGGAAGGATCTTGGGAAAAAGGAGCCAGATTTTCAGTGATTCCTCTTAGCTGTTCACAAATTGTTACTAAGTTCTTTTTTCTATACTCAATAAGTAGATTGAATAGTTTAAGTGAAGATTCCTCCAGGGTTTTATCCCAAATGGCAGATGTATGTTGGTCCTTAATATCGGACGCACATTTCTTATCTATCCTCAGGCCCAGTGGAATTATCTTATGTTTAACTTAGTTTTCCAGGTCGTAAGGTCATACCAGTTTTTTTATTTCAGACCTATTTAGTCTCTAAATCCTTTAAAAGGAATCTGGGGTCATTGGTTTTTCTTTTTTCAGTATTCTGAATGTCCAGGAAATCCTTATTCCTATTTTCCCTATTGATATAGGACCCGTATTACAAATGGGTTTGCCATATGGCCTCTAAAATGATAAATAAGTGAAACAGAAATGAAACTCATGAAATATAGAGATGTGACCGCTTTATATTCATCCGTCCCACAAGATCTTGGTATTGCTGCTATCAAATATTTTTTTGAGCTATACAATAATGTTGAATCATCTCAGGCTGATTTAATTCTAGATTTAATGCATTTTATACTGTACCACAATTACTTTATGTTTGAAGGAGACTTCTATCTGCAAAACACAGGGACAGCTAAGGGGACGAGAATTGCTCCAAGCTTTGCTAATTTATATATGGGGATGTGGAGGATCTCTATATTTGGGAGAACAACCCCTATGCCAAGCATATCATTTTGTGGTACAGATATGTCGATGATATTGTTATTATCTGGGATGTAGAAGGCTCTAGCTCTAAGGAGGAATTCTTTGATTACTTTAATGAAATAACATGAATTTAGGATTCGCCGTTCATACAGACAATAAAGAAGTTCCTTTCTAGCAGAAGCCTGAAGGTTTTGTGCCAATATTGACTGGTATTTGGAACTGTTCATAATTCACTCTATCTTAACTAAGGCCCCAGTTCCAGCTGAAGAAAAACAGCCCCAAAGCATGATGCTGCCCCTGCCATGCGTCACTGTGGGTATGGTGATCTTTTGGTGATGCGCAGTGTTGTTTTGCGCCAAACATATCTTTTGGAATTATGGCCAAAAAAGTTCAGCCTTGGTTCCATCAGACCAGAACACCTTTTCCCACATGCTTTTGGGAGACTTCAGATGTGTTTTTGCAAAATGTAGCCTGGCTTGGATGTTCTAGAGACCCAATGGCACCTAAAAATAAACTTGGGTCATATAATTTAGTTGGTTATAGGTGGATGGGTTATAAAACCCTGCATTATTTTGTATTATTATTATAGAGACTCCTGATATTCAGACTTGGAGTCTTCTATACTTTTGGCCGGCTGAGAGAGCCTGTTAGAGCTAACGAACTAATAGGAGTGATTAAGTTACTTTTAATGGATCGTTTTTTGTGGTAGCCATAAAAAAGCTCATCAAATATTCCTTTCAAAACTCCAATAGCTATGAGTCAGTATTATTATTATTATTCAGTATTATTATTATTATTATCCAGTATTATTATTATTATTATCCAGTATTATTCAGTATTATTCAGTATTGCTCCATCTTAGTTCATAGCAATTGCCTTCCCTGAAGTTTGAAACTTCAAGAGTTAACGGAATAGGAAATACCAAGATGAAGAAGATTAATATTTGCGTTGCCTTCTGTATTTGTTTTTCTTCACGTTTGTCAGAGACGCACCCAGAAAGTCGTTCCTTCTAAGACATGTAACCGCTCAAACGAGAATAAAATCTACATGCAGCCAAAATCGTAAATGAGAATGATATGGAAATTGGTTTGAATTACTAAGAAATGACGTATAACCTGGCAGACCCCGAATATGCAGCACCCATAATGCATCCTGCTTAGGAACATTACCTGGTTTATGGGTTCATCCCTCGCATTGTGTTATACTGTTCTCACCATGTCAGTGGGTTTTCAATGGTTGGGGTTATGGGACATCCACATGCATCACATTAGTGTCACATTACTATAGCTGTAAACTAATGAGCTCTAGTTAACCTGCTAAGAGGAATAATAGTCCTAATAGCATTAGATATCATATAATACATCTAATAGATCTACAATCTAGGCATAATAAAGGGTTAATGCACAGGCCAAGTCCAATTAGCAATACTGTGGAGTAGGAACATTCCCCTGAGGGCCTAACAGGATAATGATAGGTGATACTGCAGTGGCTTGTCAGTTCCTTCTCCAGTGATTTGGGATTTGTCCATCCACTCTGCTTTCACCCCCACATCCCTAACATCACTTAGCAATCGAAACTAATGGAAATTGATGAATAGCAGAACATAATGGGAGGTCACCAAATGGGAATGAATTTACATCTTGGCACATGGCCACCAGCAATGGCATGGGACTGCATTGAATAAGAATAGTGGCGATTACCCCTGATGGAGGTGAGTTGGCTGGTGCTCAATGCGCCTCTGCAAACCCTCCGTGTGTGTTTGCTGCACTTCCTGATGGGTTACTGTGGGGTATGTTCCCATGGTCACCTTGTGGTTTGATAAGTGATGGGGCTTGGATGCTATGAGCTATACCATTAAGGGCCATTGTGGGTGGGAGAGTGAAAGCAGAGTGGACGGCCAAATCCCAAACCACTGGAGAAGGAACTGACAATCCACTCCAGTATCACCAGCATACAAACCTTGTATGAAAGCAGTGACAGAGGGTCACAGACAGTCAGACACGACCGAAAGACCAAACAAGAGATATTGTGTACTTCAATGAAGCTGTGAGCTATACCATTAATTGCCATTGTGGGTGGGAGAGTGAAAGCAGAATGGACGGCCAAATCCCAAACCACTGGAGAAGGAACTGACAATCCACTCCAGTATCACCAGCATACAAACCTTGTAAGAAAGCAGTGACAGAGGGTCACAGACAGTCAGACACGACCAAAAGACCAAACAAGAGATATTGTGTACTTCAATGAAGCTGTGAGCTATACCATTAAGGGCCATTGTGGGTGGGAGTGTGAAAGCAGAATGGACGGCCAAATCCCAAACCACTGGAGAAGGAACTGACAATCCACTCCAGTATCACCAGCATACAAACTTTGTAAGAAAGCAGTGACAGAGGGTCACAGACAGTCAGACTCGACCGAAAGACCAAACAAGAGATATTGTGTACTTCAATGAAGCTGTGAGCTATACCATTAAGGGCCATGACATCTCAATCAGAGAGGAACAGAAGCTCGCAACATACCCGCAGACATTCGTCCATCTGCGATCGAGTTGCGGGCTTGGAATTGAATGTGGCTCATAGTATCATCTGTCTACAGATTAATCCCCTATATCTCTCTCCTCCTTGTGGTCCCTCTTTTCTTTCATTCATTCCACACATTCATTCCCTAAATAGACCTTAAAGCTTTTACTTAATGGACAACTATAGTTTCTACAATAATTGTTTCTATATAATGTTTTACAAAGCAAAATAAATACATAGGGGGGAGAGAGGGAGGGGGGATAGATGAAGGGGGAGAGAGGGAGGGGGGATAGGTGAAGGGGGAGAGAAGGAGAGGGAGGGGGGAGAGAGGGAGGGGGAGAGAAGAAGAGGGAGGGGAGAGAGGAGAGGGGAGAGAGAGAAGGAGAGGGGAGAGAGAGAAGAAGAGGGGAGAGATAGAAGAAGAGGGGAGAGAGAGAAGGAGAGGGGAGAGAGAAGGAGAGAGGAGAGAGAGAAGGAGAGGGAGGGGGAGAGAAGGAGAGGGAGGGGGGAGAGAAGGAGAGGGAGGGGGAGAGGAAGAGAGGGAGGGGATAGAGAAGGAGAGGGAGGGGAGTGAAGGAGAGGGAGGGGAGACTAGGAGAGGGGAGAGAAAGAAGGAGAGGGAAGGGGAGACAAGGAGTGGGAGGGGGGAGAGAAGGAGAGGGAGGGGGAGAGAAGGAGAGGGAGGGGGGGACAGAAGGAGAGGGAGGGGGAGAGAAGGAGAGGGAGGGGGGAGAGGGGGAGGGGGAGAGATGGAGGGGGAGAGATGGAGGGGGGAGAGAGGGAGGGGGGAGAGAGGGAGGGGGAGAGAGGGAGGGGGAGAGAGGGAGGCGGGAGACAAGGAGAGGTGAGAGAAGGAGAGGGAGGGGGGAGAGAAGGAGAGGGAGGGGGAGAGAAGGAGAGGGAGGGGGAGAGAAGGAGGGGGGAGAGAAGGAGAGGGAGGGTGAGAGAAGGAGAGGGAGGGGGAGAGAAGGAGAGGGAGGGGGGAGAGAAGGAGGGGGAGAGGGAGGGGGAGAGAGGGAGGGGGGAGAGAGGGAGGGGGGAGAGAGGGAGGGGGAGAGAAGGAGGGGGGAGAGAGGGAGGGGGAGAGAGGGAGGGGGAGAGAGGGAGGGGGGAGAGAAGGAGGGGGAGAGAAGAAGAGGGAGGGGAGAGAAGGAGAGGGGAGAGAGAGAAGGAGAGGGGAGAGAGAGAAGGAGAGGGGAGAGATAGAAGAAGAGGGGAGAGAGAGAAGGAGAGGGGAGAGAGAGAAGGAGAGGGGGGGAGAGAGAGAAGGAGAGGGAGGGGGAGAGAAGGAGAGGGAGGGGGGAGAGAAGGAGAGGGAGGGGGAGAGGAAGAGAGGGAGGGGATAGAGAAGGAGAGGGATTGGAGAGAAGGAGAGGGAGGGGAGAGAAGGAGAGGGGAGAGAGAGAAGGAGAGGGAGGGGGAGACAAGGAGTGGGAGGGGGGAGAGAAGGAGAGGGAGGGGGAGAGAAGGAGAGGGAGGGGGGACAGAAGGAGAGGGAGGGGGAGAGAAGGAGAGGGAGGGGGGAGAGGGGGAGAGATGGAGGGGGAGAGAAGGAGGGGGGAGAGAAGGAGAGGGAGGGGGGAGAGAAGGAGAGGGAGGGGGGGAGAGAAGGAGAGGGGAGAGAAGGAGAGGGAGGGGGGGAGAGAAGGAGAGGGAGGGGGGAGAGAAGGAGAGGGAGGGGGAGAGGGGGAGGGGGAGAGGGGGATGGGGAGAGATGGAGGTGGGAGAGATGGAGGGGGGAGAGATTGAGGGGGAGAGAAGGAGAGGGGAGAGAAGGAGAGGGAGGGGGAGAGAAGGAGAGGGACGGGGGAGAGAAGGAGGGGGGAGAGAAGGAGAGGGAGGGTGAGAGAAGGAGAGGGAGGGTGAGAGAAGGAGAGGGGAGAGAGAGAAGGAGAGGGGGTGAGAGAGAAGGAGAGGGGAGAGAGAGAAGTAGAGGGGGAGAGAAAGAAGGAGAGAGGGGAGAGAGAAGGAGAGGGGGGAGAGAGAAGGAGAGGGGGAGAGAAAAGGAGAGGGGGGAGAGAGAAGGAGAGGGGGAGAGGGGAGAGAGAGAAGTAGATAAAACGAAAACGAGGCTACAGCACTCTAACCACGCAAAACACCACAAAACAGCTACGTATATTCCGCTACAGACGCATACCACACATTAGCCGCCATTTTAGAACAATAACTTACACAATCCGGAAGTACACAACTACGCTAACGGATTTGCCTCACGCACGCACACTATTACACTGCACACATTCAGCGCTTACACAGCAGCTCCACACCACTAATGCTGCAGAAACATCAAAACAGATTGTCAGCTCTTCAACACAATGCTTCCTGCATATATTACTTCACAATAGGTAAAGTATATTCATTTCTGTAACGGAGCAGGAACACGCAGTCCAAAATCTCCGCTGGTATACGATAAAATACCCACGAGGCACTACAGTTTCACCATCCCCGACCTCCCATATTGGACGACACACAATTTGGGAGTCAAATGAATACTGACTTTATTTTGTTATTGCAGAACTATATATACATCTCTTTGGCCACAGGCAATACACATGCCCATATTTGGCTACACACAATACACACAAAGAGAACAATAGGGGGGTCACACCTCCCTGGCAACTTTGATACAATCAGACACTGATTCAATTACACCTCTTTGTTCTTATCAGAGAATTAAAACACTTTGGAAAATGCAAGGATCCTTTACAACTTTCTTATCTCTTGAATCTCTGTAATAGGATTATCTATTAGCCTAGGTCTGCAAAAGTCTGGCTAATATTCTGCAGAGCATCAACCAGCATACATATTGTAGGATCATATTTTAACCAAGAATAATCATAAAACAGGGTAAAACAGTGATGGGTTCCGCTACACACCTCCCCCGTGACCATAAGCCGGCATACACGGTCTGATCCCAACGGATCGGCCTGGGGATGTCCGGACAAAAGTATTTGTTGGTCAATTCTCTAGTTTGACAACCCATCAGCATTACTGCAACTCACATTTACTCACATTTCCCATATCCCCAGATAGCTGGGATCTGAGCGCACAAAACTCCCGAATAGCGCTCAGATCCTCTTCACACAGTTCAATTGCCAAGTAGCTAAAGTCTTTCCCATAGTCTTTCATCATATGAATGGGCTCCATGGCATAGCTATCTGGGGTATCACCGCTCCCACAGGGCAAGTACAGAATGACCCCCTGTATGTAAAGGGCCAGAATGAGTGACATACACTCGGGTATGGCCGAACACTGGTTCCAAAGGGCAATATGTACCAGGGCCATAGTCGCAGGGCAGGAGGCTGGCAAACAGTCCTCTCCAAGCCAAAGTGGTGAAGGGCACTTCGTCACACATCTCTCCTTTGGGGGGAAGTCTAACCAGGTACCTGGATATTTTGCTGTGGTGAGGGGGCAACACGCTGAGGGGACTTGAGGGGCAGAGGCCAGCGGCACTCTGCCCTGATGCCAGCTCTTCTACTGGTATAACCTGCAGGACATCCTGCTCTGTACAAGGGACAAAGGGAGGGCAGAGGCCGACTGCACTCTGCCCCGCTGTCAGCTCTTCTGCTGGGGTACTTGGGACATATTCCGGCTCAGTAGCCAGGGAAACGTGGGGGTCAGTGGGGGTTAACATTTCCTCTGTTAACCCTGGGGCCACATTAGAAGTTAGCTGGGGAGGGGAATTTGTACTTACCCCCTCCTCCGGTTGTCCCAGTGACGGTAGTTGGGGATCTGGACAAGCTGTGGGCGCAGAGACCACGGTCCCATCTGCGCCATCTGGGAGATTGGTGTCTCCCCTGGTTAGGGTAAACTGTCGCCGGGGGGGAAGGACGACACCTTCTGCCCCCTGTGTTTCACACAGCCGCTGGGGGGGAAGGACGACACCTTTGGCCCCCTGGGGTACCCACTGCCGCTGTGGAGGAAGGTCGACACCTTCTGCTCCCTGGGGTACACACTGCCGCTGGGGGGGAAGGACGACACCTTCTGCCCCCTGGGGTTCACACTGCCGCTGGGGGGAAAGGACGACACCTTCTGCCCCCTGGGGTTCACACTGCCGCTGGGGAGGAAGGACGGCCCCTTCTGCTCCCTGGGGTACACACTGACGCTGGGGGGGAAGGACGACACCTTCAGCTCCCTGGGGTACACACTGCCGCTGAGGGGGAAGGACGACACCTTCTGCCCCCTGGGGTTCACACTGCCGCTGGGGAGGAAGGACGGCCCCTTCTGCTCCCTGGGGTACACACTGCCGCTGGGGGGGAAGGACGACACCTTCGGCCCCCTGGGGTACACACTGCCGCTGGGAAGGAAGGACGACACCTTCAGCTCCCTGGGGTACACACTGCCGCTGAGGGGGAAGGACGACACCTTCTGCCCCCTGGGGTTCACACTGCCGCTGGGGGGCAAGGACGACACCTTCTGCCCCCTGGGGTACACACTGCTGCTGGGGGGAAAGGATGACACCTTCGGCCCCCTGGGGTACACACTGCCGCTGGGGAGGAAGGACGACACCTTCGGCTCCCTGGGGTACCCACTGCCGCTGTGGAGGAAGGTCGACACCTTCTGCTCCCTGAGGTACACACTGCCGCTGGGGGGGAAGGACGACACCTCCTGCCCCCTGGGGTTCACACTGCCGCTGAGGGGGAAGGACGACACCTTCTGCCCCCTGGAGGGCCGGTAGAGAGACCTCGGTCTCATCTCTACCTGCCATCTGGAGGTCATCCCAGGACCAGTCAATGAAGTCTGGTTCTGCTTGTCAAGTAGGTTGGGGCTGCACAAGGCTGAGCAGGTGTTGGTAGTCCTGCTCCAGCTCCCACTCTCTCATTACCAGGTGGGTCATGTCTTTGCTCACCTCGCCTTCGTCATCCCAGACATACATGCCCATCCGGTAGTCGTAGATGTCCCAAAACCTAGACCCCTCCGTGCTGCCAAGATCAATATCGTCCTCCAAGGCATCCCATAATAAACCCGGGCCATCATAATCATCCCCCTCCGGTAAGTCGTGTTCAGCCGTCCAGGGGGTAAGTTGAACGGTATACCACCAGAGGGCCTGGTATGCGTTGTCTAGCCAGATCTCTCGCCATACCAGGGTCTCTAGTCTTGTCACCCACTCATCCAGGGGCTGCTCTCCCAATAGATACATCCGCATCGCCACACGCTTCTGTAGCCGCTGCTCATCACTGGGGAGACTCTCACCTCGCCGCCATTGGGCATCTTCCAGGGCATCATACCAGAGTTCCATTCTGTCTGTTTCCCTGTAGTCTGCGGCCTCCTTCTCATCCTCATCATGGAACGCTGTCCGAAAACTAGCCGGTTCCATCCTGCTGTAGCCAGGGGCGCTGTACGGATACTAGCGTTGCCCTCAATCTGTACTCCACGGAATGGTGTCTCCTGTAGCTGTCCTTCTGACCGTGGGAACAATTCCACCACTTGCCAACAAATGTAACGGAGCAGGAACACGCAGTCCAAAATCTCCGCTGGTATACGATAAAATACCCACGAGGCACTACAGTTTCACCATCCCCGACCTCCCATATTGGACGACACACAATTTGGGAGTCAAATGAATACTGACTTTATTTTGTTATTGCAGAACTATATATACATCTCTTTGGCCACAGGCAATACACATGCCCATATTTGGCTACACACAATACACACAAAGAGAACAATAGGGGGGTCACACCTCCCTGGCAACTTTGATACAATCAGACACTGATTCAATTACACCTCTTTGTTCTTATCAGAGAATTAAAACACTTTGGAAAATGCAAGGATCCTTTACAACTTTCTTATCTCTTGAATCTCTGTAATAGGATTATCTATTAGCCTAGGTCTGCAAAAGTCTGGCTAATATTCTGCAGAGCATCAACCAGCATACATATTGTAGGATCATATTTTAACCAAGAATAATCATAAAACAGGGTAAAACAGTGATGGGTTCCGCTACAATTTCTTATTTTATTAATTATTCATTGGCATACCAAAAAAAACACCAACGCTGCTCATAGCACACAGAAAACCAAAAGCCATCATTTTTTGACTGGCAAGTCGCTAGTAATAATAATAATAATAATAATAATAATAATAATAATAATAATATTATCCCTATAAGGTGGAATCAGCTCATTGAGGGTAATGGGTCATAGGCAGTGGGTTTATAAACCCCCTGCATCTGCTTTTATTATTTATTAACCTCTACACTGCCATGGGAAGGAGTTTATATAAATATATAGGGACAATGGATAATGTTAGTCCAACAGCCCTATTAAATTAGAAGCCCGTAGAGGCGATAGCGCACCCACAAAAGCTTGAAATGATGCTGCATTACAGAGCTATTTCATCCACCCTGCCATGACCAATGGTCCAGAGATGCAAACCCGTAGACCATTCTTGCGCACATTGGATGTGCGGCCTTGAACATGATCAATTAGTCAAGCCCGTAGTTACAGGTTGAGACGGAGCCAATGGCAAAAGAGATCGTCATCATTACATCACTGAAAAATGGAGGTTAGATTTCAAAGCCTTAGGGGGTTCAATTACGAGTTACGATCGGACCCGCATTCCAGAAATAATACAATATTTATAAATCAGTAAATATGATATTCTAGTCCATGCGAGTTACAGTATATGTATTAACACATTGATTGCCGGGATCGATATAGCACAGAAATAGAACAAAACACCCCCAGAAAGAAAAGTATTTTAGATTGCAGATTTATGAGAATGTTGTGCTATTAATTTTATTATCTAACATCACTTTCCCTTTAATTATATGTACAGTAGTGTGTGTATATTTGCATTTACAGTGCTACAGATAGGAGTTTAACCCCCCTGCGGGTCCTCTTCAATGCCCATTGGCTTTTTGGGTCCCTTTGCGGGTTACGGGTTTGAACGCTAGTGGATTTGTAGCAATGTAATAGCGATGTTTGAATGTGACAGTTATGGGCTTGACAGATCTAAGGCTTTGTGGCAACATAGATCAGAATTCGTTAGCCCGTAGGGTTTCCACGCTTGTAACCTGCAGGTCGTTTGCGGGTAGGCCAATTTAATAGCCATAAGTCTTAGGAGCTACATTACGGGCTTCAGTTTTACACTTTGGGGGGATGTAATAGGGCTGTTAGTGTAGTGTGTTAGTGGGGACCATTCCATAGCATTGTTATGGACAATACTGAGCTTCATACTCAGAGCCGGCTGCAAACGTTAGAGCTCGAGAGCTCCGGGGAAAACCCTCTGGCAGTTAGTAAGATACAGAATTATTTTGTGCTGCAGCCATAAAATAGCTCCATAAATTTGCTTTTCAAAAGTCCAGCAGCTGTGGGTCAGCCTTATGGGAGTTCTTACAGGAGACATTGAATGGAGGCCAAAGTCTTTTACTGTCCACGGGATGAGCTGAAGTGAACCCCAAATAAAAACAGAGTTTATTAAAAGTGACAAAGCATATGGTACGGCTCCACATATGGTCTAATCTAAACTATAGGTAATAAGTATAGAATAGCATATTCCATCAGTAAAATAATAATTGAAATTTGTAATTTCAACCTTTTAATCAACTTTTCTGACCTTAATGAGAGATGATTGCAGATAATTATTGATCCCAGGAACTCCTTTGGGCACAGTAAACTGCTTTAAGACTCTAGGCATATCTAGACCAAGGTGGCTGCCGAGAAAGTAATGAAGAGACATGTCATGACTGACTTATGGGGGAAAAGACTCCCCTGAACCCCACCAGCAAGCGCCTATATGACCCAAGACCGAGCTGTCACCGCCCGAACTCATGGACTATTTTGTTCTATCACGTACTATTTTGTTATGACTCTAATAACCTGTGTAATATTAGGGCTCAGGGTCTGATCCGGTGCCCCTTATTCCCTAAGAGCATGGCCTGTGAGTATTCTGGCCTAAAAATAATTCTTTATATAATGTTTATTGTTCAGGTTTATTATTTATCTATTTACTGCTCCATGTTTAATGGCAGCAGTAGAGCAATTTATTAACTCTTATCCTGGGCTGACCAACTCATATAAACAAGCAGTATTGTAGAACTGGGCCCTGGATAGTTTATTGCTCCCCCAGGAGAGCTAAGAGTATTAAACCTTGTAGAACAGCACAGGCAGAGACCAAGCTAAATGTGCTGCAGTCCATAGGGTCACAGAGAGTCAGACACGACTGAAGGACTGAACAACAAATAATAACATGTTTTCCTGTTACTTGATATATGTCATGTAGCGGTGAAATATGGCCACTGTTTGTTTTCCCAATGTAGATGTGATGATTGAGATGTATTTGCAATTATATACATATATTTTAGTGGCCACATTAGAGCCTCTGTGAGTGAGAAAGGGTTAATATGGCATCAGGTTCATGTTTTTCTGTTGCAATTTAATTGGGTAGTGTGTCTTTAATTGCTTTCTGCGTGTTGCAGCATGCCGTCTCACATGACCATTCCAACATATGATAAAAAAAACTATTTTTAAAGTCCATTTTTTATTGGGGGTTATTGTGCAATTAATTGTAATGCCTCTCCATGCTTTCCCTATGTTTTAAAGTCGACCGGTGTGTCATATTGTCTTTTACAGTGTGTAAACCCTCTGCTGGTCCTATTTACGGGCCGTAATAGTTTTGCCTCCATTTGCGGGTTACAGGCTTGAACACCAGGGCTTTATTATTATTTATATTTTGAATTAGCGATATGGAGGCACCAAAATCTTTTAAGTGTTTAGTGCCTCTAAAGGTGTTAATCCAGCCCTCAAAGTGGGCCATATACATTATGACTGAGAAAGAAGATGGTCTATTATAGGATCCCACTCTTAGGTATTTTGAGGTCAGGTTTCCTTACAGAAAATATGTACATTGTGTGCCAATAATCTTTAATTAGAAATGACTGTTTACTTTAGGTGGAGCATCTCAGGACATTAATGTTTGACTTTCGTATGTAACGCAAATATTATATATCTCTGCCAAGTTCATTAAGAGAAATTATGTAACTGACAATGAAATCTCTGCCATGTCTGTGACGACGATAATCCCTCCTTTTCCCTATAATTACTACCCTCGGTTAGAGGGCAGACATCATTCTGTCCCAGTGAAGTCTTAGACTTGGTGACCAAATTCTCCAACCATGAAGATCGCGATCACATTTCTTCTTCTGGGTCTCGCTGGCAGTGGTAAGATATTATTACTGACCTTTGCACCATAGAGGTCAGATTGCTCCATCCAGAGGGCCATTAAGTAAGAAGGTGTAGACTAGATAGGCCTTTTATGTTCTTGTCTGCTGTCACATCTATGTCTCTATGCTACCCGCCATTATGACTGTATAATCCTTGTGTATCTCTTTACATCACGCTGTGTCATTTATTTTACATTTGCATTTCAGGAGAATAAGTTGTTTTGTCCTCATTATCAATATATAAAGTTATAGAGTAGAAAAGTGATTTGTATTAAACTAATACCAGGAGATTAATGAATAAAACTATATTTATATAATAATATTCACCATTTGTATGTTGTGCATTGTATAGATAAATAGATAAATAGATAGATACATAGATATAAATGTATTTCCCGTCCTGTACACCTAATACAATCTATGAATATTATTGCTCTGATACCTGTATTTTCTGTTTTTTTTCAGCCTTATCTCTTCCCAACCTTGGCCTTGATACTAAACCTGTTACTAATGCGGTCAGTTTAATATTTAAAACTTCTCACCTCATGTAACACAGCTTGGGTAATATTATTACTGCCATTAATCTTATGAAACATTGTTCTTAGAAAATGTTTTAAATTGTAAACCCCAAATAAATAAAATGGTCCCTAAATATTCAGATCTTTTGTGGATCTACTTGTTCCCATTAGGGATCTATTGGAATCTACTTATTCTCATTGGATGTTTTTCTCTTAGAAACCTGATAGTAACAAATCCGATGACCAAATCTTGGAGGATGTGACCGTAGTCAAGAACAGTGTAAGAGATTTACTGGTGAGTCCCTCTGTCCTGTATCAGAAAAAGATCCATCTGGGCTGAGCCTAAAGGAGCAGAGGAGACTGCGCCTGATAGTGACCCTAGAGAAGTCAGGGGTCATGGGTGAGAGAGCATGACATTGGGAGGTTACACAGTGTGTACATGGGGCTTTCCTGGGAGTTATATAGATTAATACTGAGTATCACCTACTGATATACACAGTGTGTCACTATATACTAATACAGAGTATCATCTACTGATACATACAATGTGTGAGTATACACTAATACAGAGTATCATCTACTAATATATAACATATTAATACCCACACATAACATTAATGATGCATATAGAGCCACACTATAAAATAATACATCCTTTATATTTAAAATAAAACAAAATACATCAAGATAAAATAAACCTTTATGTACAAAATTGTATGAATTCTGGTATTATTAATATTTTATTGTAGATTCGTATTCTGAAAGAATTGGGGTGCATTCTAGAGGAGCTTTTGGATGAAATGGTAAGAAAATGTTTAATACTATTAACACTAATTGTATCAATATCTATCTATCTATCTATCTATCTATCTATCTATCTATCTATCTATCTATCTATCTGTCTGTCTGTCTGTCTGTCTGTCTGTCTATCTGTCTGTGTGTCTATCTATCTATCTATCTATCTATCTATCTATCTATCTATCTATCTATCTATCTATCTATCTCTCATTCTATCTATCTATCTGTCTATCTGTCTGTGTATCTATCTATCTATCTATCTATCTATCTATCTATCTATCTATCTATCTATCTATCTATCTGTCTGTGTGTCTATCTATCTGTAACGGAGCTGGGACCCGCAGTCCAAAATCTCCGCTGGTATACGATAAAATACCCACGAGACACTACAGTTTCACCATCCCCGACCTCCCATATTGGACGACACACAATTTGGGAGTCAAATGAATACTGACTTTATTTTGTTATTGCAGAAATATTTATACATCTCTTCCCACAGGCAATCCACATCCCCCATATTTGGCTGCACAATACACATAAAGAGAACAATAGGTGGGTCACACCTCCCTGGCAACTTTGATACAATCAGACATTGATTCAATTACACCTCTTTGTTCTTATCAGAGAATTAAAACACTTTGGCAAATGCAAGGATCCTTTACAACTTTCTTATCTCTTGAATCTCTGTAATAGGATTATCTATTAGCCTAGGTCTGCAAAAGTCTGGCTAATATTCTGCAGAGCATCAAACAGCAAACATATTGTAGGATCATATTTTAACCAAGAATTAAATAATCATAAAACAGGGTAAAACAGTGATGTGTTCCGCTACACACCTCCCCCGTGACCATAAGCCGGCATACACGGTCTGATCCCAACGGATCGGCCTGGGGATGTCCGGACAAAAGTATTTGTTGGTCAATTCTCTAGTTTGACAACCCATCAGCATTACTGCAATTCACATTTATTCACATTTCCCATATCCCCAGATAGCTGGGATCTGAGCGCACAAAACCACCGAATAGCGCTCAGATCCTCTTCACACAGTTCAATTGCCATGTAGCTAAAGTCTTTCCCATAGTCTTTCATTATATGAATGGGCTTCATGGCACAGTTATCTGGGGTATCATGGTTCACACAGGGCAAGTACAGAATGACCCCCCTGTATGTAAAGGGCCGGAATGAGTGACTTACACTCTGGTATGGCCGAACACTGGTTCCAAAGGGCAATATGTACCAGGGCCATAGTCGCAGGGCAGGAGGCTGGCAAACAGTCCTCTCCAAGCCAAGGTGGCGAAGGGCACTTCGTCACACATCTCTCTTTTGGGGGGAAGTCTAACCAGGTACCTGGATATTTTGCTGGGGTGATGGGGCAACACGCTGAGGGGACTTGAGGGGCAGAGGCCAGCGGCACTCTGCCCTGATGCCAGCTCTTCTGCTGGTATAACCTGCAGGACATCCTGCTCTGTACAAGCGACAAAGGGAGGGCAGAGGCCGACTGCACTCTGCCCCGCTGTCAGCTCTTCTGCTGGGGTACTTGGGACATATTTCGGCTCAGTAGCCAGGGAAACGTGGGGGTCAGTGGGGGTTAACATTTCCCCTGTTAACCCTGGGGCCACATTAGAAGTTAGCTGGGGAGGGGAATTTGTACTTACCCCCTCCTCCGGTTGTCCCAGTGACGGTAGTTGGGGATCTGGACAAGCTGTGGGCGCAGAGACCACGGTCCCATCTGCGCCGTCTGGGAGATTGGTGTCTCCCCTGGTTTGTGTAAACTGTCGCTGGGGGGGAAGGACGACACCTTCTGCCCCCTGTGTTTCACACTGCCGCTGGGGGGGAAGGACGACACCTTTGGCCCCCTGGGGTACCCACTGCCGCTGTGGAGGAAGGTCGACACCTTCTGCTCCCTGGGGTACACACTGCCGCTGGGGGGGAAGGACGACACCTTCTGCCCCCTGGGGTTCATACTGCCGCTGAGGGGGAAGGACGGCCCCTTCTGCTCCCTGGGGTACACACTGCCGCTTGGGGGGAAGGACGACACCTTCGGCCCCCTGGGGTACACACTGCCGCTGGGGGGGAAGGACGACCCCTTCGGCCCCCTGGGGTACACACTGCTGCTGGGAGAAACAAAAGCGGAGGTCAGCTCCCCCAAGTCGTTACCCAGGATGACATCAGCTGGTAAGTCCTGCATGAGGCCCACTTCCACATTCCCCGACCCCGCTCCCCAATCCAAATGTACTTTAGCAGTGGGAATTTTGTAAATCGCCCCCCCTGCCACCCGGACTGCCACATATTCTCCAGTGAGCTGGTGCTTGGGGACTAGGTGATTGCGAACCAGGGTTATGGTGGCCCCAGAATCGCGCAGACCCTGAAGGCGTTTTCCCTCTACGTGTACCACTTGGCGGTGTCCCTGTCGGTTGTCTGGAGCTGCTTGTACTGGGTTAACCTCGTGGAGGGTGCCCAAAGATTCTTCATTAGACTGGGTCCCGAAGAAAGGTTGTCGAGGCTCACTCTGGTAGCAGTGTACTGCTGCCCGGTTTGCAGGGAAATTGGTTGGAGTATTCCACGTGGAGCGGTTTCTGTTTCTGGGACAGTCTCTTTGCATGTGGCCCTGCTGGTTACACGTGTGGCACCTGATGAAAGATCGGGCATTGTTGTACCGTGGAGGGGTTTTGTAGTTCCCACCACCCGGACGCAGTGCTGGGGTGGGGTTAATGGTGGGCGGTCGGTTAGCAGCTCCCAAGATGGACCGTGCCTGTGCCTGCTGTGCCCTCCTGGCATCTTGGTACTCATCTGCCCACCTGGCCGCTTCAGTTAAGATGCGCGGTTTCCGATCTCTCAGCCAGTTTTGTAAATCCGGGGTTAACCCCTGGAAGAATTGCTCCAGTAGCAGTAATTGTAGCATGTCCTCCACTGTGGTTGCTTGTGCGGCTTGTACCCAACCTTTGCCCGCCCTAGTTAAGCGGTGCGCCCACTCCATGTGAGTATCTTTCTCTGTCTTTCGGCTTTCTCGGAACCGCTGCCGGTATGCCTCCTGGGTAATTGCGTACCTGTCCAGGATCGCCTGCTTTACTTTCTGGTAGTCTCTGCTATCCTCGTCTGGCATGGTGCGGTAGGCTTCTGCTGCCCGGCCCGCTAGCTTACTCACCAACAGGGTTACCTGGTCGGCGGCGTTGATCTCATGTAATTGGCATAATCTCTCAAAGTCATGCAAGTAGCCATCAATGTCTTCGGTCTCCACATAGTTTTTAAAAGCATGGTACGGGAGTTTAGGCTTCCCCGGTACTATGTGTGGTGTGATTAGGGACCCCTCTCTGGACCTCCAGTCTGCCCGCTGCTTTCCCATTATGTATTCGTGGACATCGGACATAATCCTTTCCAAGGTTTCTGTGGGAGGCGTACCTGGGAAATGGGCCAGTCTGCATTGGAGTTCTCTTCCAAACTCATTCTGTGTGCTGTCCGTAAGAGGTGCTGCAGCAGCTGCCCGGTCTCCCTCCATGAGTTCAACAATAAGGGTAGCTTTGGTTTTATTGCTGGCAATAATTCCCCTTGCTTCCAATAGCTCTTTTAGCGTGGCCCGTTTCAACATTCGGGTCTATTCACATACCCTTTCCTTTCGGTTCCATACGAAATAGCAAATTTCCCAAATGGCTGTAACTGCCGAACAACGGTCTGCTGTGAGGTTTGAATCCCACCACTGCCACCAAATGTAACGGAGCTGGGACCCGCAGTCCAAAATCTCCGCTGGTATACGATAAAATACCCACGAGACACTACAGTTTCACCATCCCCGACCTCCCATATTGGACGACACACAATTTGGGAGTCAAATGAATACTGACTTTATTTTGTTATTGCAGAAATATTTATACATCTCTTCCCACAGGCAATCCACATCCCCCATATTTGGCTGCACAATACACATAAAGAGAACAATAGGTGGGTCACACCTCCCTGGCAACTTTGATACAATCAGACATTGATTCAATTACACCTCTTTGTTCTTATCAGAGAATTAAAACACTTTGGCAAATGCAAGGATCCTTTACAACTTTCTTATCTCTTGAATCTCTGTAATAGGATTATCTATTAGCCTAGGTCTGCAAAAGTCTGGCTAATATTCTGCAGAGCATCAAACAGCAAACATATTGTAGGATCATATTTTAACCAAGAATTAAATAATCATAAAACAGGGTAAAACAGTGATGTGTTCCGCTACACTATCTATCTATCTATCTATCTATCTATCTATCTATCTATCTATCTATCTATCTATCTATCTGTCTGTCTGTCTATCTATCTGTCTGTGTGTCTATCTCTCCCTCTATCTCTCTATCTATCTATCTCTCCCTCTATCTATCTATCTATCTATCTATCTATCTATCTATCTATCTATCTATCTAGCTATCCACCCATCATTTACATATCCATCCACTCTCTCTCTCTCTCTTTCTCTCTATCTCTCCCTATTTGACTTCTTGTATCATGAACTATACAAACAACAAATGTTTTTTCTGTAGTAAAATGTATTTGAAAGCAGATTTTAATAACAGTTTTCATAACATTAATGTAACATCAGTGGTGAAACTAGTGAATAGAGGGCCCCGGTGCATTGCACCTTCTGCACCTGCGGTAGCTATGCCCCTGTGTATCATCTTGCATGACGTAGACACCAAACTGGACCCTTTTGTATCTCGGACATGAACTCGCCGCACGTGGAAAGTGATATTTCATTGTTTATTGTCACTAAAATTATTTCTTACTTTCCCTTCAGAACGTGGATGATGAGCAAAAAGATCTTATCATGAAGGGATTTGAGGTAAGAAAACAACAGCTTGGAGCCAATAGGATGCCAGGCTGTCCAGGAGTTGGATTTGCTATTACTTCCTTTTATAATGAGTTCTGGCACATGGCAGTGAGGTTTGCCATCATGTGGCTACACACATAAAGCGACTCTATTTATATCCATGTAATGTGTAACAGGACTAATGGAAAACTGGATTGTTTAAGTCCCGATCTCAGGACTTCTTGCACTGACCTTGTGTTTGGGGTAATGTATATTGGGGGACAGGAGTCTATTGTTGGGGACCCCTTGAAACAAAGGTGGTAATGCAGCTGTAATATCCAATTACCCTCTTTGGAAAGTACAGTGTTGGCTTCTCTAATGCTCTTGTCCATAAGATTAAACTTGAGGTTTATAAACAAAACAAGTAGATGGGTCTATGTGGGTTTAGATGGTATACATGTCTATAGATGTCTATAGATGGCTATAGATGGGTATACATGAATATAGATGGCTATAGATGGCTATAGATGGGTATACATGGGTATACATGGGTTTACAGGGTTATACAACGATATACATGGGTATAGATGGCTATAGATTGTAAGTCGTTTTCAATCTTGCATGGTGCTCTGGTGGAATCTCTATGGGCACTGGATTCTAACCTCAAAGACATGTGTTAATATTGTTTTGCCTTCATCACAACCCATGTGTAGTGATATGGAATATGTCGGTGCTTTACAAATAGAAATAATACAAATGATAATAATAATACATGGTTATACATGGGTATATAGGGTTAAACATGAGTATACAAGAATATACATGGGTATACATGGATATAGATGTGTATAGATGAGTATACGTGGGTATATATGAATATACAAGGATATACATGGGTATAGCTTGGTTCATATCGGTATATATGAGTATACCTGGGTATATATGAGTATACTTGGGTATATATGAGTATACAAGGATATACATAGGTATACATTGGTATATATGGGTATATGTGAGTATACCTGGGTATATATGGTTATGCATGAGTATACATGGGTATATATGAGTATACCTGGGTATATATGGGTATACCTGGGTATATATAAGTATACATAGGTATATATGGATATAGTTGGGTACACACTGTATGGACATTGCTGGTGGGATGTTCACTCCATGTTATAAATTACTATTCCCTGTTTTTTCAGACTGGAGATTGGACAGGTCTCACCACTACGTATGGTCAAAGTCTCCAGCCAGTCGTATCTGGCCTTGTCCAAACTCTCTTTAATGTACTGGTAAAGTGACATTTATTTATTTTCATGTGAAGAGTTTCTATATTTAAAGTACAAGAAATAGTGTGACAGACTGAACATTAAGGCCCAGGGTCCCAAGCAGTGTATTGGCGCACGCCATCCATGTCAGCAAACATTACTCCTCTTATATACAAAGCAGTGATGATCAAATAGCGAATGTGCCAATATGGCATTTAATGGCATCAAAATGCAGCATCCAATTCTACAGCACGAGTGGTGGAGAAAAGCTTAAAGACACATCAGCAATAACATTATTTACAACATTTATACTATTTACTTTCTGAAGCTGATGCAATGAAATAGATCAGTGAATATATGTAAGAGATAATGGCAAATAATATGAAAACTAAGCTTGCTGGATCTTCCTGTTGAGTCAGCATATCAGTGATTGTTTATCGTCCTATCAGATGTGATTGTTCTTAAAGCCCTTTATACCTATCTCTACCAAGGCCCCCAACCTTCCCCTTATGACCTTATTATGTTGGGGACAATTGTAATATTGACTATTGTTACTATAAATGATTTGTATTAATAAGGCGTACATAAGACACGTATCTGCTCTTGGTGGGACAGGATAGAGGTCCTGTGATATATTGCGTGTCCGTGACATGTTCTATGTGCCGTGTGTACTAATCTCTGATTCTTACCAATGTATTTCAGAATTCACTTGTTGCTGATTTAGAGGGTGGAGTAAAAAAGGATCTTGTTAAACGGGTAAGAAATCCACGTGTCTTGTGAGGGCTGTTTAGGTGGTTTAGCCGTGAGCGTTGTCAAACATGAGATTGTGTAAAAAGGTGGTGGCTACGTACACACATCATACATGTATTTACCTGGTAATACACACACACACACATATATACCAGGAATACACACATCATACATGTATTTACCTGGTAATACACACACACACATATGTACCTGGAATACACACACATCATACATGTATTTACCTGGTAATACACACACACACACACACACACATATGTACCAGGAATACACACACACATCATACATGTATTTACCTGGTAATACACACACACATCACACATATGTACCAGGAATACACACACATCATACATGTATTTACCTGGTAATACACACACACACATATGTACCTGGAATACACACACATCATACATGTATTTACCTGGTAATACACACAGACACATATATGTACCAGGAATACACACATCATACATGTATTTACATGGTAATACACACACACACATCACACATATGTACCAGGGAATACACACACATCATACATGTATTTACCTGGTTATACACACACATCATACACGTATTTATCTGGTAATACACATACATTATACACATATGTACCTGGTAATACACGCACATCATACACATATGTACCTGGTAATACACACACATCATATGCATATGTACCTGGTAATACATGCATATCATACACATATGTACCTGGTAATACACGATCATACACGTATGTACTTGGTAATACACGCACATCCTACACGTATGTACTTGGACATTGTACTACAGTAATATATTGCTTTTCTTGCAGGGTCTTACCCTTGATGGGCCCCAACCTACTCATCAGAAGAAGAACTAAAAATGAATGTCTATGGAGACCAAGTGGATTCCATTCAAGTAAAGCTTCTGACCAACTGATACATGTGTTGTGTTTCTATAACTCAGTGACCATACCTGTTACTGTATCTGCTGGATACATTCCTCTAATACTGTATTACATGAAGGGTTAATCCTGTGATAGAGTAACAGAGTCACATTAAGATGGATAACGACTTTAATTATGTCTTATTTCCCAGACTCTGTGTGATTAACCCTTTATATCGTCTGCTTTATGTCTCAGGCTCCTCGGCCGGTCACCACTGGACATGAAGACGATGATAAGACGTCTCGATGTGTCTCTTCTAGATTAAGATGATTCTCTCTTCTTTTTCCTTCCTATGTAACCCAATCACAAGAGCATACGACGTACAAGTTGTGATCACTTTTTCTTGTATCTCTGTCCTTTCTAATCATTAAACACAAAGCATCACATCCACGGCTCGGCTGCATTTATTTTACTGCACTAGGTGCAAAGCTGTATTATTATTATTATTATTATTATTATTATTATTATTATTATTGTACAAATCTAATAGACACAAATAGAGATCTAAACATAACCGGGACAGACAGGTCATTATTTATTGTGTTACTAGTACTAGTTTAGGGCGATGTGTGTAATTATCATGCTGTGACTTAAGCTCATTACATTGTACTCGTGCCCAAAGTACGGTCTCATCCCATAACTAGTGGATATAAAGATACATTATAGGGATTTGTTATTTTATTTCTCACTCATATTTTGACCATATACCAATTAAAGATAGTCCACCATCTATGTATATGCTTTTCTAGTTAGAGTGAATGTATTATCCTGTCCCTCCATACAGATGGATGATGACTTACCACCTAGTGACAATTTCCACTTGTACAGTAACTTAAAGGCGACTTCATTCACTGTAAATTATATAAGAGATTTGTCTCCGAAAAGCGCTACGTAGTAAGTAGCGGGCAAGAATTCTTTGCGTAGAAGCTCGTATTTTTGCTAAATCGATACATGCACAAAATGCAACAGCAAAATAGTTTACGCATTACGTACAGACAACGTAAAGTGTAAATGTGACAGTTTAACATAGGGAAAGCATGGGAGGCCATTACAATTAATTGCACAACCCCCTCCCCCACCAAAGCAAATGCATTATACAACCAATTAGTTGTTACATTTGGAATGAAAAGCTGCGGCGCAGCTTACATAAAGCAATTAAAGACACACTACTTGATTACATATAAACACAAAAACATCAAAATAATGCCATATTATCCCTGTTACTCACATAGGCTCTATTTTGTATATACATGTTGCTCATCACATCTACATTTGGGAACACAAATATGGGGTACATTACACTGCCACATGACGAATATCAAGTACACAGGGAGCATGTGAATATGTCCTTTTCAGTCTTTCAGTCATGTCTGACTGTCTGTGACCCTCTGTCACTGCTTTCTTACAAGGTTTGTATGCTGGTGATACTGGAGTGGATTGTCAGTTCCTACACCAGTGGTTTGGGATTTGGCCGTCCATTCTGCTTTCACTCTCCCACCCACAATGGCCCTTAATGGTATAGCTCACAGCTTCATTGAAGTACACAATATCTCTTGTTTAATCTTTCGGTCGAGTCTGACTGTCTGTGACCCCCTGTCATTGCTTTCTTACAAGGTTTGTATGCTGGTGATACTGGAGTGGATTGTCAGTTCCTTCTCCAGTGGTTTGGGATTTGGCCGTCCATTCTGCTTTCACTCTCCTACCCACAATGGCCCTTAATGGTATAGCTCACAGCTTCATTGAAGTACACAATATCTCTTGTTTGGTCTTTCTGTCGTGTCTGACTGTCTGTGACCCTCTGTCACTGCTTTCTTACAAGGTTTGTATGCTGGTGATACTGGAGTGGATTGTCAGTTCCTTCTCTAGTGGTTTGGGATTTGGCCGTCCACTCTGCTTTCACTCTCCTACCCACAATGGCCCTTAATGGTATAGCTCACAGCTTCATTGAAGTACACAATATCTCTTGTTTAGTCTTTCGGTCGTGTTTGACTATCTGTGACCCTCTGTCACTGCTTTCTAATAAGGTTTGTATGCTGGTTATTCTGGAGTGGGTTTGTATTCTGGTGATAATTGAGGGGATTGTCAGTTCCTTCTCCAGTGGTTTGGGATTTGGCCGTCCATTCTGCTTTCACTCTCTCACCCACAATGGCCCTTTATGGTATAGCTCACAGCTTCATTGAAGTACACACTATCTCTTATTTGGTCTTTCGGTCATGTCTGACTGTCTGTGACCCTCTGTCACTGCTTTCTTACAAGGTTTGTATGCTGGTGATACTGGAGTGGATTGTCAGTTCCTTCTCCAGTGGTTTGGGATTTGGCCATCCACTCTGCTTTCACTCTCCCACCCACAATGGCCCTTAATGGTATAGCTCACAGCTTCATTGAAGTACACAATATCTCTTGTTTGGTCTTTCGGTCGTGTCTGACTGTCTGTGACCCTCTGTCACTGCTTTCTTACAAGGTATGTATGCCGGTGATACTGGAGTGGATTGTCAGTTCCTTCTCCAGTGGTTTGGGATTTGGCCATCCACTCTGCTTTCACTCTCCCACCCACAATGGCCCTTAATGGTATAGCTCACAGCTTCATTGAAGTACACAATATCTCTTGTTTGGTCTTTCGGTCGTGTCTGACTGTCTTTGACCCTCTGTCACTGCTTTCTTACAAGGTTTGTATGCTGGTGATACTGGAGTGGATTGTCAGTTCCTTCTCCAGTGGTTTGGGATTTGGCCATCCACTCTGCTTTCACTCTCCCACCCACAATGGCCCTTAATGGTATAGCTCACAGCTTCATTGAAGTACACAATATCTCTTGTTTGGTCTTTCGGTCGTGTCTGACTGTCTGTGACCCTCTGTCACTGCTTTCTTACAAGGTATGTATGCCGGTGATACTGGAGTGGATTGTCAGTTCCTTCTCCAGTGGTTTGGAATTTGGCTGTCCACTCTGCTTTCACTCTCCCACCCACAATGGCCCTTAATGGTATAGCTCACAGCTTCATTGAAGTACACAATATCTCTTGTTTGGTCTTTCGGTCATGTCTGACTGTCTGTGACCCTCTGTCACTGCTTTCTTACAAGGTTTGTATGCTGGTGATACTGGAGTGGATTGTCAGTTCCTTCTCCAGTGGTTTGGGATTTGGCCATCCACTCTGCTTTCACTCTCCCACCCACAATGGCCCTTAATGGTATAGCTCACAGCTTCATTGAAGTACACAATATCTCTTGTTTGGTCTTTCGGTCGTGTCTGACTGTCTGTGACCCTCTGTCACTGCTTTCTTACAAGGTTTGTATGCTGGTGATACTGGAGTGGATTGTCAGTTCCTTCTCCAGTGGTTTGGGATTTGGCCATCCACTCTGCTTTCACTCTCCCACCCACAATGGCCCTTAATGGTATAACTCACAGCATTTATTGAAGTACACAATATCTCTTGTTTAGTCTTTCGGTCGTGTCTGACTGTCTGTGACCCTCTGTCACTGCTTTCTAACAAGGTTTGTATGCTGGTGATTCTGGAGAGGGTTTGTATTCTGGTGATACTTGAGTGGATTGTAAGTTCCTTCTCTAGTGGATTGGGATTTGGCCGTCCATTCTGCTTTCACTCTCTCACCCACAATGGCCCTTAATGGTATAGCTCACAGCTTCATTGAAGTACGCAATATCTCTTGTTTGGTCTTTCGGTCGTGTCTGACTGTCTGTGACCCTCTGTCACTGCTTTCTTACAAGGTATGTATGCTGGTGATACTGGAGTGGATTGTCAGTTCCTTCTCCAGTGGTTTGGGATTAGGCCGTCCACTCTGCTTTCACTCTCCCACCCACAACGGCCCTTAATGGTATAGCTCACAGCTTCATTAAAGTACACAATATCTCTTGTTTGGTCTTTCGGTCGTGTCTGACTGTCTGTGACCCCCTGTCATTGCTTTCTTACAAGGTTTGTATGCTGGTGATACTAGAGTGGATTGTCAGTTCCTTCTCCAGTGGTTTAAGATTTGGCCGTCCATTCTGCTTTCACTCTCCCCCCACAATGGCCCTTAATGGTATAGCTCACAGCTTCATTGAAGTACACAATATCTCTTGTTTAGTCTTTCGGTCGTGTCTGACTGTCTGTGACCCTCTGTCACTGCTTTCTAACAAGGTTTGTATGCTGGTGATACTGGAGTGGATTGTCAGTTCCTTCTCCAGTGGTTTGGGATTTGGCCGTCCACTCTGCTTTCACTCTCCCACCCACAATGGCCCTTAATGGTATAGCTCACAGCTTCATTGAATTACACAATATCTCTTGTTTGGTCTTTCAGTCGTGTATGACTGTCTGTGACCCTCTGCCACTTTTTTCTTCTAAGGTTTGTATGCTCATGATACTGGAGTGGATTGCCTTTCCTTCTCCAGTGGTTTGGGATTTGGCCGTCCATTCTGCTTTCACTCTCCCCCCACAATGGCCCTTAATGGTATAGCTCACAGCTTCATTGAAGTACACAATATCTCTTGTTTGGTCTTTCAGTCGTGTATGACTGTCTGTGACCCTCTGCCACTGTTTTCTTCTAAGGTTTGTATGCTCATGATACTGGAGTGGATTGCCTTTCCTTCTCCAGTGGTTTGGGATTTGGCCGTCCACTCTGCTTTCACTCTCCCACCCACAATGGCCCTTAATGGTATAGCTCACAGCTTCATTGAAGTACACAATATCTCTTGTTTAGTCTTTCGGTCGTGTCTGACTGTCTGTGACCCTCTGTCACTGCTTTCTAACAAGGTTTGTATGCTGGTGATACTGGAGTGGATTGTCAGTTCCTTCTCCAGTGGTTTGGGATTTGGCCGTCCACTCTGCTTTCACTCTCCCACCCACAATGGCCCTTAATGGTATAGCTCACAGCTTCATTGAATTACACAATATCTCTTGTTTGGTCTTTCAGTCGTGTATGACTGTCTGTGACCCTCTGCCACTTTTTTCTTCTAAAATTTGTATGCTCATGATACTGGAGTGGATTGCCTTTCCTTCTCCAGTGGTTTGGGATTTGGCCGTCCATTCTGCTTTCACTCTCCCCCCACAATGGCCCTTAATGGTATAGCTCACAGCTTCATTGAAGTACACAATATCTCTTGTTTGGTCTTTCAGTCGTGTATGACTGTCTGTGACCCTCTGCCACTGTTTTCTTCTAAGGTTTGTATGCTCATGATACTGGAGTGGATTGCCTTTCCTTCTCCAGTGGTTTGGGATTTGGCCATCCATTCTGCTTTCACTCTCCCACCCACAATGGCCCTTAATGGTATAGCTCACAGCTTCATTGAAGTACACAATATCTCTTGTTTGGTCTTTCAGTCGTGTATGACTGTCTGTGACCCTCTGCCACTTTTTTCTTCTAAGGTTTGTATGCTCATGATACTGGAGTGGATTGCCTTTCCTTCTCCAGTGGTTTGGGATTTGGCCGTCCATTCTGCTTTCACTCTCCCCCCACAATGGCCCTTAATGGTATAGCTCACAGCTTCATTGAAGTACACAATATCTCTTGTTTGGTCTTTCAGTCGTGTATGACTGTCTGTGACCCTCTGCCACTGTTTTCTTCTAAGGTTTGTATGCTCATGATACTGGAGTGGATTGCCTTTCCTTCTCCAGTGGTTTGGGATTTGGCCGTCCACTCTGCTTTCACTCTCCCACCCACAATGGCCCTTAATGGTATAGCTCACAGCTTCATTGAAGTACACAATATCTCTTGTTTAGTCTTTCGGTCGTGTCTGACTGTCTGTGACCCTCTGTCACTGCTTTCTAACAAGGTTTGTATGCTGGTGATACTGGAGTGGATTGTCAGTTCCTTCTCCAGTGGTTTGGGATTTGGCCGTCCACTCTGCTTTCACTCTCCCACCCACAATGGCCCTTAATGGTATAGCTCACAGCTTCATTGAATTACACAATATCTCTTGTTTGGTCTTTCAGTCGTGTATGACTGTCTGTGACCCTCTGCCACTTTTTTCTTCTAAGGTTTGTATGCTCATGATACTGGAGTGGATTGCCTTTCCTTCTCCAGTGGTTTGGGATTTGGCCGTCCATTCTGCTTTCACTCTCCCCCCACAATGGCCCTTAATGGTATAGCTCACAGCTTCATTGAAGTACACAATATCTCTTGTTTGGTCTTTCAGTCGTGTATGACTGTCTGTGACCCTCTGCCACTGTTTTCTTCTAAGGTTTGTATGCTCATGATACTGGAGTGGATTGCCTTTCCTTCTCCAGTGGTTTGGGATTTGGCCGTCCACTCTGCTTTCACTCTCCCACCCACAATGGCCCTTAATGGTATAGCTCACAGGCCCTCAGGGGAATGTTCCTACTCCACAGTATCGCTAATTTGACTTGGCCTGTGCATTAACCCTTTATTATGCCTAGATTTTATATCTGTTAGATGTATTATATGATATCTAATGCTATTAGGACTATTTTTCCTCTTAGTATGTATGGATCTATTGCAGGTTAACTAGGGCTCATTAGTTTACAGCTATAGTAATGCGACACTAATGTTAATCATGTGGATATCCCATAAAAAACACACTGACATGGTGAGAACAGTATAACACAATGCAAGGGATGAACCAGGTAATGTTCCTTAGCAGGATGCATTATGGGTGCTGCCCATTCGGGGTCTGCCAGGTTATACGTCATTTCTTAGTAATTCAAACCAATTTTCATAACGTTCTCATTCATGATTTTGGCTGCATGTAGATTTTATTCTCGTTGGAGCGGTTATATGTCTTAGAAGGAACGACTTTCTGGGTGCTTCTCTGACAAACGTGTGAAGAAAAACAAATACAGAAGGCAATGCAAATATTAATCTTCTTCCTCTTGGTATTTCCCTATTCCGTGCACCTGTTAACTCTTGAAATTTCAAGCTTCAGGGAAGGCAATTGCTATGAACTAAGATGGAGCAATACTGAATAATACTGAATAATACTGAATAATAATAATAATAATAACAATAATAATAATAATACTGGATAATAATAATAATAATAACAATAATAATAATAATACTGACTCATAGCTATTGGAGTTTTGAAAGGAATATTTTATGAGCTTTTTTATGGCTACCGCAAAAAACGATCCATTAAAAGTAACTTAATCACTCCTATTAGTTCGTTAGCTCTAACAGGCTCTCTCAGCCGGCCAAAAGTATAGAAGACTCCAAGTCTGAATATCAGGAGTCTCTATAATAATAATACAAAATAATGCAGGGTTTTATAACCCATCCACCTATAACCAACTAACTTATATGACCCAAGTTTATTTTTAGGTGCCATTGGGTCTCTAGAACATCCAAGCCAGGCTACATTTTGCAAAAACACATCTGAAGTCTCCCAAAAGCATGCAGGAAAAGGTGTTATGGTCTGATGAAACCAAGGCTGAACTTTTTGGCCATAATTCCAAAAGATATGTTTGGCGCAAAACAACACTGCACATCACCAAAAGATCACCATACCCACAGTGACGCATGGCAGGGGCAGCATCATGCTTTGGGGCTGTTTTTCTTCAGCTGGAACTGGGGCCTTAGTTAAGATAGAGGGAATTATGAACAGTTCCAAATACCAGTCAATATTGGCACAAAACCTTCAGGCTTCTGCTAGAAAGCTGAACATGAAGAGGAACTTCATCTTTCAGCATGACAATGACCCAAAGCATACATCCAAATCGACAAAGGAATGGTTTCACTAGAAGAAGATTAAAGTTTTGGAATGGCCCAGCCAGAGCCCAGACCTGAATCTGATTGAAAATCTGTGGGGTGATCTGAAGAGGGCTGTGCACAGGAGATGCCCCCGCAATCTGACAGATTTGGAGTGTTTTTGCAAAGAAGAGTGGGCAAATCTTGCCAAGTCAAAATGTGCCATGCTGATAGACTCATACCCAAAAAGATTGAGTGCTGTAATAAAATCATAAGGTGCTTCAACAAAGTATTAGTGTAAGGGTGTGCAGACTTATGCAACCATATTATTTTATTTTTATATTTTTTCTTCCCTCTACCTAAAAGATTTCAGTTTGTTTGTCAATTGAGTTGTACAGTTTATAGGTCACATTAAAGGTGGAAAATGTTCTGAAATGATTTATCTGTGTCTCATTTTTTTACAGCACAGAAACCTGACAGGGGTGTGTAGACTATTTATATCCACTGTATTTTTGGACCCACATAATCCCTTAATTATCCCTGTCACTCATAGGGGTCAATACAGACCCCATAAACCATTAATTATCCGTGTTAATCATGGGGGACAATAGAGGCCCCCCAAATAAATTCATCAACCCTGTCAGTCATAGGGGTCAATACAGATCCCCATAATCCCTTAATGAACCCAGTCACTCATGGGCTTCAATACACCCCCCCATAAGCCTTAATTAACCTTGTCACTCATGGGGTTCAAAACAGACCCCCACAACCCCTTAATTAACACTGTCACTCATGGGGGTCAATACACCCCCCCATAAGCCTTAATTAACTATGTCTTTCATGGGGGTCAAAACAGACCCCCATATGCCCTTAATTAAACTTGTCACTCATGGGGGTCAATACAGACCCCCATAACCCCTTAATTAACCCTGTCACTCATGGGGGTCAATGCACACCCGTATAAGCCTTAATTAACCCTGTCACTCATGGAGGTCAATACAGACCCCCATAAGCCCTTCATTGTCCCTGTCACTCATGGGGGTCAATACACACCTGTATAAGCCTGAATTAACCCTGTCACTCATGGGGGTCAATACAGGCCCCCATATCCCCTTAATTAACCCTGTCACTCATGGGGGTCAATACAGACCCCCATATGCCCTTAATCAACCCTATAACTCATGGAGGTCAATACAGACCCCCATAAGCCCTTCATTGTCCCTGTCACTCATGGGGGTCAATACACACCCGTATAAGCCTTAATTAACCCTGTCACTCATGGGGGTCAATACAGACCACCATATCCCCTTAATTAACCCTGTCACTCATGGGGGTCAATACAGACCCCCATAACCCCTTAATTAACCCTGTCACTCATGGGGGTCAATGCACACCCGTATAAGCCTTAATTAACCCTGACACTCATGGGGGTCAATACAGACCCCCATATCCCCTTAATTAACCCTGTCACTCATGGGGGTCAATACAGACCCCCATAACCCCTTAATTAACCCTGTCACTCATGGGGGTCAATGCACACCCGTATAAGCCTTAATTAACCCTGTCACTCATGGGGGTCAATACAGACCCCCATATCCCCTTAATTAACCCTGTCACTCATGGAGTTCAATACAGACCACCATAAGCCCTTCATTGTCCCTGTCACTTATGGGGGTCAATACACACCCCTATAAGCCTTAATTAACCCTGTCACTCATGGGGTAAATACAGACCCCCATATCCCTTTAATTAACCCTGTCAATCATGGGGGTCAATACAGACCCCCATAACCCCTTAATTAAACCTGTCACTCATGGGGGTCAATGCACACCCGTATAAGCCTTAATTAACCCTGTCACTCATGGAGGTCAATACAGACCCCCATATCCCCTTAATTAACCCTGTCACTCATGGAGGTCAATACAGACCCCCATAATCCATTAATTAACCCTCTCACTCATAGGGGTTAATACAGAACCCCATAAGCCCTTAATTAACCCTGTCCCTCATGGGGGTCATACAGACCCTCATAAGCCTCTATTTAACCCTATCAGTCCCATAAGGGTATATAAAGACCCTTATGGGGCAGTTACAACCCTAACATGAATCATATAAGTACCATGATGGTTTTCAAGGACCTAATGACATTAACTACAAACACTACACTGTGCTCTAACCCCCAATAAACCATTAAATCTATATATATATATGTGTATATATATATGTGTGTTTATATATACTGTATATATATATATATATATATATATATATATATATATATATATATATCGTATATACTCGAGTATAAGGCTGAAAAGGGCCCCCTGGGCTTATACTCGAGTCACCTCCCTCGTCTCTCCATCCCTCCTCTCCATCCACCTCTCCTGTGTCTCTCCAACCCCCCTCTCCCTCTACCGTGTCTCACCATCCCCCTCTCCCATGTCTCTCCATCCCCCCTCTCCCATGTCTATTCACCCCCCACTCCCTCTTCCTCTCCTGTGTTTTTCCATCCCCCTCCTCACTTTACCCCTTTCTTATAAACCCTTCCTCTACCTTTGCCCTCACTTACCTTCCAAACGGAGCTGCTCCTCCGCTCCTCAGCGCGTCTTCCGGCTGCGTCGGGCCCCAGCATATGCTAATGACATGACGGGTCCCGACACAGCCGGAAGACCTGCGGAGGAGCGGAGGAGCAGCTGCGTATGGAAGGAAAGTGAGTATAATATAAGGCTTTGTCAAGTTAACGTTTTGTAGAAAGAGGATTTCAACTGACAAGAGGACATCCTTTGAGGTTAGAGGAAAAAAGAGTTCAGCTGCACCTCACTGACGAGGCCCATAAAGGCCGAAACACGTCTGGGGTTTGCTGTTTCTCCTGTTCAGGGTAGAATTGCCTGGTATTTCGGGGCTGGATCACTCTTTTGAGTGAGACCAGACTGATATACTACAGGATATTTCTCCCTGTGAAGGGCACAAGTGAGCTAAAAGAGGTTGCTCTCAGAGTAGCTTATCATGGCTATAGAACTAACCCATTAAGGTTGGTTCGTTCCCTGATGAGCACCTCTGACTTAGTTGTTTTAAAAAAAGATTTCACCTTAAAGAAAGAAAAGGGTTCTTCACAGTTAGGGTGGTTAAACTGTGGAATTCTCTACCAAAGGAGGTGGTGACAGCGAATTCGATAGATAACTTCAAAAAGGGGTTAGATATATTTTCGAATAAAGAGGTCATTCAAGGTTTTCCTAGATAAATAGCGAAGGAATATTGATCCAGGGAGAGATCTGATCGCCAGTTTCTGGGGTCAGGAAGGAATTTAGCTTTTTTTCCGCTAATGAGACAATTGGAAAAGTTTCAATGTTTTTTTTTTCTGTTTGCCTTCCTCTGGATCATTTAACAATTAATAACAAATAGTCCACATATTAAAAAGATCAAGAGAGATCTAAAAAGGTTGAACTTCATGGACTAACTCTTTATTTATCCTCAAATACTTTACCATTTATAATTAATTAACAACTAAATAATTAATAACTAATCCGCATATTGCAGATCAGAGGAGATCTTAATAGGTTGAACTTGATGGACTGAAAGTCTTTTTCAACCTCAATTACTTTATAACTATGTAACTATATTTACAACATAATAATAAAAGGTTACCAATAAAATAAAAAAGAACAATTAAAATTATAAATTACAATAAAATCAAAACATCTACATTACAAAACATTGAGGAGCAAAGAATGTAATTTGGAGAGAATCAGTGATTATGTTTATGTAGATTTATTCCTCGTTCTCCAATCTAAAACAACTTTGTCCAGTCCTGATATAAGATTTAATGTCCTAATATTTAATGTCATATGTAAATAATGGAAAAATGTCTAAAATAAAATATATTTTTTCTACCCTAATAGTCTTTGGGGGTAGCAGTCATTTGGGCGGACGTAGGGTGTTCTGTAACCCAAGTACAACACTCACTATATTTATACATTTTTACTCTCTATCGCTAGTGAGGGAAATATCTCTAATACCAAAATAATTTTAAAGAGTTTTTTCAGAAAAAAAAATGTTTATTTCCTTGAAAACTAGTTCTGTAGAACACCACAGAGACGATAAACAGAATAGTTTTATAGTGTGAATATTACATGAGTCCTTCTGGTATATATAATGACTCTGACATATCAAGAAATATTTTAAAAAAATTAAAATATATTTTATTGATCAGAGCTGCAAATGGGAACATTGCTTTTTTATTTTATTAAACTAAAGATTTAATCTTAATGGTAAATGTTGTCATATGTTAACTTATATCTTTAGATAAATGCCACGGTAAAGCGTATCGGTTGATGGGAGTCGGAACATTTTCGGTCCTACGTGCGGCCCAGGGCAATAGTCTAATGGATGTTGCATTCTGCTTTCAGGAGGTCAGAGGCAACTGTGGATCGTGGGCCATTAGTCAACATAGTGTAATATTGATACACGCCGGCGGTAATGACTTGGGAACGGTTCCCATGCGAAGGATGCTGAAAGTCATGAAGAGGGACGTGGAAAGCTGGATGAAGAAGTTCCCGGGGGCGTTTCTGATATGGTCTGAGATGATAAAAAGAAGCAGAATATTAACCAACAGCTGGCAAGATTCGTCAGGAAGTTGGGTTTCGTTGCCATTTGATACAAGGAGTTTGAGCCGGTTGGTGTTGACGAGTTCTTCGGCAAGGACAAAGGGCATCTTACTGAAATCGTGCTGGAGTTACTGATGCTGGAATTCAGGTAGAGTGTTGTGCGGGCCTTGGCGTTCATGGACAGCAGGGGGGATCCGAGTCTCGGGAGGCGTCCCTCGCTCGCTCTGTGGTGAGAGGTGACTTGCCCAGTCCACTGGCCTAAGTGGGCGTGGCCCTACCTCACAGGGTGTGCTTAATATAAGCATTGGGGCTTTGGTCAGGGCCCAAGGCGGGAGGTGACTGTCCGTGGCCGGGCTCCTCCCCCTTGAAAGTATTACGGAATTGATATACAGAAAGTTATGTTTACATTATATAATTGTTGATTAATTAATGCTGTGGCCCGTGTTTCTCCCATTCAGTCGTCGTGTCCATTATTTCCATCAAAGCCTAAATGGATTATGCCTGGGTCATGTTTTTTGTCTGTAATCCCCTGTGTCTCTTTCCCCCCCTCTCTCCCCTGTTTCTTTGCCCCCCTCTCCCTTCTGTGCCCATTGCAGGCCTTGCAATATACACTCTCAAACCGGCAACTTTCCGGGACTCTCTCCTCTTTCCCCCTCTCCCTTCTGCTGCCATTATGGGCCTCACAATGAGCGCATTTCTCTCTCATTGCGGGCCACTCCCCCCTATAGCTTGTTGGCCTCCATCTCCCTGCCCTGTGTCTGCCCCCCTTGTGTCTCTTCCCTCCCTCTCCCTCCCATGTGTCACTTGCCCGACTCTCCCTACCCTGTGTCTCTTAACTTACTCTCCCTACCCTGTGTCTCTTCCCTCCCTCTCCCTCCCATGTGTCTCTTGCTCCACCCCCCCTCTACCATGCTTCACCTCTCATTGCTGCCTCGGCATGTGCGATGCTCATATGAAAACTCACAACTTTGTGGGACTCTCCTTCTTCCTCCCCCCCCCTTCACCTCTCATTGCGCGCCTCGGGATGTGCTATGCGCATGTGCAAACCCACAACTTTGTGGGACTCTCCTTCTTCCTCCCCCCCCCCCCCCCCCTTCACCTCTCATTGCTGCCTCGGGATGCGCGATGCGCATGTGCAAACCCACAACTTTGTGGGACTCTCCTCCTCCCCCCCCCCCCTTCACCTCTCATTGCGTGCCTCGGGATGTGCTATGCGCATGTGCAAACCCACAACTTTGCGAGTGTTACACACAAACTCACAATTACCACAACTATATATGTTACTTGGAAATGTGGGACGATCCCGCTCCCACAACCCTATTCAAACCCATAAAGGGAGAGGGACCTCACCAAAGTACATATATAGTGTTACAGGCTAAACATTTTATTTAGTGACAAGCTTCCGAGAGGTATAAGTATAACTGGCTTAGATGTTATCATTGCATTACCTTTGCATTAATATAAAAAAATATATATATTTTCCATTAATACTAATACAAAATTAACATATAAACTCTCTTTTTTCCACAAATATAAATGGTATGACGTCTCCTGCAATACTTGATATCACCATTCTAACAATCATTTCCCCATTAATATGTGAATTGTAGAAACAAATGTGTCAGATAATAATATACTAGGACAGATGTAGTAACGTGTGAGGTGTTGGAGACGTCTGGAAGGGTTTTGGAGAACCTCTCCATTCCTATGTCATCTTATGGGACATATGTCCTAGTGTTTGGCATCTCCCCAGTATATACCCTGCATTACCTGCAATATTCAGTCTTGCTCATTCACGTCCATGTTTACTACTGTGGCAGCTCTTATTATCTCTTCCCGTATCATTGATATTTATTAGCAAAACTGTTTCTCTTTCTGGGTAGGAAAAAATATAAATATCATATTATTAAAACATCACTTATAAAAAGCTATTAAAAGTAAAAAATTGGTAAAATATGGATCAGTAAAGTCGGGAAATAATTTATTATCTGATATGGAAACCTTTGTATAAATTCATCTTGAATGTTATAAAAAAACTGTTGAAGGAATATGTAAGTGAGCTGGATTATGAATGCATCTGATAGAAGAGGATTAGTAGTGTATGAAAACACTATGTTATCCCAAAATAAACCTTAATTAGCTTACCTTGAAGTTAGCAAAATGTCCTATGTTTTTTGGCATTTGCATTTGATGGTGTACGCCCCTAGAAAATCCCACCAGAATTAGCCTATTATTCAATTTCAGAATCAGGCTGATACATTGTATTCACCTCAGTGGCCTCTGGCATGTGCTCAGTACAAGAACTGCAACAGTTACTTCCTGTGCTCTGTACCAGAAAGGTCAAAATATGTACCCTGCTGTATTTCCTGTGTGTACCCGGCTTATGTAAGTGTCCTGTGGGTGTGAACAGCTGGATAAATATTTTTATTGATCAGAGCTGCAAATGGGAACATTGCTTTTTTATTTTATTAAACTAAAGTTGCTATCTTAACGGTTAAATGCCAAGTTGTACTTGTATTCCAATAAATCAGAACGTCAAGAAATCAACACAAACTGTTCACTAGAAGGTTTGATCATGAGGCCAAAGAGCAAAATACTTTGTCCATATCATGACAAGACAGGATTCCCTAGAGAAGACTCTGATGGTGGGAAAGATTGAAGGCACACAAAGAAGGGGACGCGGAGGTGGAGGTGGATACATGAGGTCACTGAGGCAATGAACATGAACTTGATGGAGTTCAGAGTGCCAGTGACTGAGAGATGTCGGGCATGACCGAATGACTAAACAACTACTTGTATTTAAGTAAAAATCTCAATTTTGCCTAATTTGAATTTATATCTTTAAATAAAAGTGTCAGTTTTGCTCTTCTGCACTTCAGTGAAACAGGGTAACATTTCCCACAATGCTGTGTGTAATTATTTTTTATTTGCTTAAAATACCAGGGTACAGTATGACATTATGAGCAGTCATATCAAAATATAAAACATTCCAGGCACCAAATGGTTAAGATTTCCAAGTATTCTTCTATAGCTCTTGAGACATATAAAACAAGTGTCACTATCTCCAGGCCTAGATCTGCTTTTAAAGGGACGGTGAAGTCCAGCTTTATTTATTTACTTATTTAGTAGTGTAGGTTTAACCACGTCAAAGTATTTGTTTGCATGTAGAATAATTACTGTAAGTTTAAAAACTCTTTTAGAAACAAAGAATTCAGGACCACCGTCTATTTTGTAGCTTTACTAACTTCAGCCACTAGAGGGAGCAAATTGTGACTCACATGGTGCACGCCCCTAAATACAATGTCTCAGAAGGAGGGTCCAATTATGTATGTGTGTACTTATTTATTTATGTATTTATTTTGCTTTGTAAAACATTTTATAGAAACCATTATTGTAGAAACTATAGTTGTCCATTAAGTAAAAGCTTTAAGGTCTATTTAGGGAATGAATGTGTGGAATGAATGAAAGAAAAGAGGGACCACAAGGAGGAGAGAGATAGAGGGGATTAATCTGTAGGGAGATGATACTATGAGCCACATTCAATTCCAAGCCCGCAACTCGATCGCAGACGGCCGAATGTCTGCGGGTATGGTGCGACCTCCCGTTCCTCTCTGATTGAGATGTCCTTCAATTGCTTAAGCCCGCAAGTTACTGTCCCAAAGCCGACTCCATAAATCGTGCACTAGTTCGTAGCAGTTCAGGGCGGAATTATGATAAATTAAGCAAGCCCGTAACCTCACATTTCGAATCAGCCAACAGAAAATGAGACTGTCATTATTACGGCAGTAAAACATGGAGGTTAGATGTCAATCAATTAGGTTTTGGGGTCTGATATGCGATCAGACTCGCAAACCTGCAAAATAAAGAATTATGAAAATCATAAAATCATGATTTAACCCTGAAATGAAACATAAAAAAAATCTTATATACTGCTGATTTGCGGGCTTGTGACTGTTGTGCAATTAATTCTAATGTCTATCATCTCTTTCCCGTTATTTACAGTGCAGTAGTGATTTGTTATTTGCATTTACAGTGCTAGGATCAGGTGTTTATCCCCCTTGCAGGTCCTCTCTAGCACTCGTGGGATTTTCTCCTTCTTTTGCCATTTACGGGGGTGAAAACATTTGCGGGCTTGGGGAATTGGAGCAATTGAATAGTGATTTGCGATTTTAGCTTTGCGAAAGTGACAGATCAAAGGCTCCTGGAAGCTGTAAGTTACGGGTTTAACCATCACAATATTTTTAAGGCCGTAACTCGTAATCTGTTTGGAGCCCGCAAAAAGACGCCAATTGAATAGCAAATTAACTTGCGACCTCACTTACGGGCTACCGGATCTCACAAAACCTCAATTGAATGGGGCTCAATGTTACTAAAACCAAAATGTTCATAAATTATAAGGCGCAGCTTACATTTATTTGTGGCTGCTACACCACCTAGTGGCCACCTTTATAAACTGCGGCTCTACATCTATTAAACTTTTTTCCTGCTACTAGTGACAATTGATTGGAAATCCAGGAGCACAATTAAATAAAAAAGGAAGAAAAAAAAGAGAGAAAAAAGGAAAAAGAATAATATATGATCTATATCTATGATATCCTAGGAGCTTAACACCACTTATGTCTGAAAAAGATAAATAACTTTAATACATATCAAGAGACAAACTATCCTCTGGAATTCTGCATTCAGCTGGACAAATCTTTTCTTTTCTCCACTACCTCTCACTTTCCTTCTTTCCTTTAATAGGATAATTATAATCCAAGAATAACACCGCTCAAAATATATGCAAAATAGTGCACTATAAAATATAGTGAACTATTTATTATATATTAAATATCTATAGCTATAATAGTCAATCCTCATATATCAGAATAAACTGATACTCCTGAGGAAGTCAGGATATACTGATAATTATTGGATATGATAAAAAGTGATATGTAAAAACACTATTCGAAAAACATATAAAAACAGGACAGAGATCCTAAATGACCTGGAGCCCCAATACATATATATACATGCTATCAAAGACACCTTGGGCAAAAAACAAAAGATACCAAAAGCTGCAGATAACATATAACAGTACTAGTGTATTGGCAGTGAATTACCACACTCAATATACTTGCTGTTCAATTGCCAAGCTTTGTAGGCATCAACACAATGTGTCCCATAATCATGCTGTGTTACATGTGTCCTCCAGTGGTCTCTGCCCCTGTAGTAAGAGATATAGTTGCCAACGGGCCGTTTCGTCCACCCTCGTAGACTTTCTCTAAGCCTGTGTAGTGTGCTGGCCTCTCTGGCTTATAAATCCAGTTTACTTCCAGATTACGTCATACGCATTGCGTAATTGCGTCTTAGATGTGATGATGTCACTAAGTCAAATAATTATAGATGGACATCTCAAAGAGATAGTTAAGACATTGCCATCTTATTTACAGGACACCTTAGATGTTCTAAAACAAATGGATGGTTTTTCGTACCAGAAGAAACTATACTTATCACAATTGGCGTTGAACAGTTATATTCATCAATACCACATGATAAAGGAATTACAGCTGGTGAACATTAAGCCTGCAAAGTAACAAAGTAAAGTCACAGTAGCTCCTTCCATTGTGTTTTTAATCTATTATGGAGACTACTTTAGCAGATGTACAGGAGCAGGAACATTTAACTTATGTGTCTATGTATTAAATGGACAATACAAGTCACTTTTGTTTATTTAGTGTTTAATGTATTAATGATATAAGAACATTATAAAGAAAACACGTAATGTAATTAAGATTATAACATCATATCTTCTTTACACAACATGAAATAAGATCAGAAAAATATTATTATGTTTTGCTGATTTGTTTAAAGCAACATCTTCAATATAAGAAAAAGAAAATATACAAATCAGTATACATGTACCAGTAAAGACAAGGAAGAATAAACATCAGTAATAAATGACAAGACATCTACATAGGGAAACACATAAATAAAGAAATGTATGTTCTTAAAGCCACTTGTAATAAAAATAATTAGAATAATTAATCCTATGTGCCTGAGGTGCTGGGGCTTTTCCCCCTCCAGCCCTGGACATGACTCACATTGTTGTCGTAGAAGCCATTTCTTCTGATTGGGGTTGCACATTCCCTCCCTTTACAAGGTGCCGTGTGCATGTATTACCATACAACCATTTCATATCATTACCTAAATAATGGATCATTAACACACCCTCCATAATCATTATAAAGCTATTTGTATTACAGATATCTTTGTTTTTTGCTTTATTAAGACACATTTCTTGGTTGACAATATGCCCTCAAGATCCTGTACTTGTGTAAAGCCTATACTAAAACAAAATGATTACAACATGCCTTGATCTATAAGCCTTTCTTCCAACAGATTATGAGTAGGGGACATAAAAACATAACAAGTAATGTAGTCCATTTAAAGAAGCCTTACAAGTTATATTTAATAAACTCTGTTTGTCTGGGAATGAATGACCATCTAAGGCAAGTTTGCAAATTAAAAGTTGTCCAAAATGAACCTAGCACCGAGCTTCCAAACAGTCTCCGCATCAGCTCAGTTGAGTTCCAACAAGTTTATAATGAAATGTTCACATTCAACGATATAATGTTTTGTAGTAAAATCCAGCCCATTGGGAGGCCCATTTATATTACTAATCAGAGGGTGCAATATTATTGTTATATATGAATACACATTGATGATATAAAGTGATACATAGATGATATATAGAGTACATGGACAATAAGATATATAGATGACGTCTGTGTACGTCAGTACAATATGGAGATTACGTAGAGGAATCCAAACAACACCGCGCCTCCGGGCACTGAGGAAATCTTAAGTTGTGTCGCTGGAATCAGAGATAAATACTCATCAAAGATCATTTATTCACACAAAATATACCAAACAGTTATAAGATATACAATTGTAATCATTAGTTGTGTGGTAAATATTGGTGCGTTATAAATAAAGAATAATATGAACAAGGTCCAGTCTACTTTTGGTCATTTACATATTGTATATATAATCTTTCTCACGTTTATCTTTTATTGAACTACTTCACGTGAGTTAAATATTGTTCTGTTGCTGCCTTCTTATACCTTTCAATACTTTGTTACATTTTTATGTATTTTTATAATTTGCAACAAAATAATTACAAGGATACAGACGGCCCGAGCTTAAGAACCGGCTCCCAAGGATTTTTATATGAGTTTGTTTTTATCTTCTGTTTGTTTGAATGAACAGAACAAGAAGAATAGTTTCTGTGACTTATTATTATTATTATTATTATTATTATTATTATTATTATTATTCAGGGGTCTGAGTTACATACAAATCAGACCAAAGTCATTCTCAGGAGCGTATTCCGTCTGTAACCCGGGGACCGCCTCTACTACTCTGAATAACAACTTAGATTTTCCGGGCCCATGCTATATTTCTTACATCTTTCTCTGCGTTTTTATAATTTTAAGACATTGCAAAAAATCCAATAATTGGCAACTAAATAAAAACTATTCTCAGAGCAAAAATAAATATTAACCCTTAGTGCTCTCATTATATGACAGAAAGGACCAACTGGCCCCACCGATGGAAGGCTTATTTGTTTGGACCATTACTGTTGTAATATGTTCTGACCTAAATAAAGGTTTTTGACAGATGAAGGCTACCATTTTGTAAATTGTGTTTATTTCATGTTGTTTATGTATAATTAGCTCATTACTCCTAATTATTAGTGTCAGAGCCCCCCAGAGACCCCCTCTCTAGTAATGCCCAACCCCCACTGTTTACCTTCCCTTTGTGTTCCTCCTTCTCGGCTCACAACCCAAGCTTGTTTCTTGGATTTAAAGGGGCCACAGCTAAATATCAGGTGTTAGGCTTGTTTGGTATAATAGGACATTAAGCCGTATAAGCCTGCATCTCCAGAGTCATGATGCCGGATATAATCCCATGATTTCTCTCTCTATCCTGGTTCCTGATCAGTAGTCCTGACTTCTATGTGATCCCTGGATTCCTGGTGATCTTTAGTGGATCTTGTCCGGTAATCAGTTGGCTTGGTTACCCTGCCTTGGAGCTCTTGTGTGAGTTTTGCATTACTACCCTGAGTTGGAAATCCTATGCTCTTTTCCTTTTTGAACCCTTAGATATTATACAAGACAGCATGTGCTTAGATTATAAAATACTTCATTGGCTTCTCAGTTGGAAGTTTTAATTAAACAAAATAGTTTATTCCGTAGTAAGATGCGTATTAAGGTTGTATAAATGATTTGCTTTATAACCTCTGAGTGAAGGAGCCCAAAATAGTGTTGTGTTTCTTAGTGATATATGTTTGCATTGGTAAGGGGCCGAAGAACCAGGATAGAGAACCTATACTTGGATGGGCCTAGAGCAGCCGAAGTGCCCAACTAACCCTGGAATTAGTCTCTGTTATATGTCATTCTTGTGTTCTGACAAATGTGTTTTAATATTACAAACGTGAGGGAGGGGATTAGAAATATCTTACATGTCCATTTTATAGATTGCACAATGTTGTATAAAATGTTATCCATGAGGGAGAGGGGAAGGAGCGGGGGGCACATCTTCAGTTTCTCCCCGGGATACAGATCTTCTAGGAATGGCCGTGCCCCACACTATGGTATTGTGTCTCTGCCTCTTGTTGTGTTATTGTGTGTTTCATGTTTTGTAAAATGGATCATTTACTTAAGATTTACGTGAGCATAAATAAGTAAACCCTGAAATCGTCCACCCTCTACTAAAGTAAGGTTTAAGAAGTTTAATATATAAGAAACATGTGGCTGCTGTTATTATTGGGTTTACAAGCAGACAATATTACAAAGCAAACAAGAAAACATTAAACTCACCTGAATTGGCGGTTCCTTTTAGAGGGTTTTTCTGTAATGGAAAATGATAGAATACAATTATACATCTGGACTTTTATATGATCCCCATTTTTATAAGAATTTATGATTTCAGGATATAGTGGATGTTTCACAAATAATATAATGGTCATCACCTGATATTAATAAACATTTCATGTAGTGCAAACCTTGACATTTATTTTTACATTATACACAAATTATCCAAATTGCATCTCCCTGGACTTCAAAATCACTTTGAGATTATACACCTTTGATCCTTTGTCTTGTGGTTAGATTAGAAAGTAGTTGATCTTAGGCATTGGATACCCCCCCGAGCCCCTCGCCTTCCCTAAGTCGGCTTTCTCTGACTCAATAAAGGTTCTGCGTCCCAGGAGGAGCGCAGCTCGGGAGACGCTATACCTAACCAACAGTTCCCTGAAGCATCTGATCACTAGATCTCTCTCCCCAGATCCTGACCAGAGGTAGCGGATAGCTTGGACCACATACTGCATGGCACCTGGCCGGGGAAGTAGACAGGTTGGTGCCGGGCCTTGGATGGAAGTCCTAGCGCGAAACTGGTCAACCTGTGGTAGGATTGTTCTATTTGTCCTTTCTAAGCCCAAACATATGAGGATTATGATTGGGGAAACTTCTTTTGCCATACCAAGCGTGACATTTTTGTGTCCATAACACTTTCTGATCCACCTACTCATCTGTATATCTTATCTTTTTGTTAGTGTCTACTTAGTGCTATTTACACCCTAGGGAATTGCACATGCTCAAATTGATTGTTTGTGATTGTGCAGAAAGTAAAACAAATGATATCACTTTGTGCACTTTCAGACTTCTAGGAAGCATTTTAGATAATATGTTAAGCTTGGTTGGGGTATCAGAAAGGACGACTGACAGGACAAATGACAAATTACAAGGGTACATTTACTTATATTTAAGTTTCAATGTAGCTTTACATTAAATTGAATGCACTTGGTGCAGCATGTGGCACAACATATAGTTTTAAACTATATCACATTTGGAGCCCTTGTTGTGCTCCATTAATGTTAGAAAGTATTGTGAGTTTTTTTTAATTTTCCATTCTCTGGTGTTTTATGCATTTATGACCCAAAACCAGAACTGAACAATACGCAGACCCAAGTCCCTCTCCCACAGCACACAATCATTTTTCTCTCTCACGATGACCTTTAACTCTCTTGCCCATTGATGTTCTTCTGCGTTGGCCAACTATCTGATAAACTGTATATATGCAAAAATAAGAACCGGTGCTTCTGGGAACAAACAATAATGATGTTCTAAAGGAATAGTAACCTACCCAGAGAGCAACACTATACTAGCTCACTTGTGCCCTTCACAGGGAGAAATATCCCATAGTATATCAGTGATACAGCCCCAAAATACCGGGCAATTCTACCCTGAACAGGAGAAACGGGTATATGTTGGTCTTAGTTGGGCTCTTCAGTAGGGGTTAGATGAGAGGCACAAGTGACCTAAAAGAGGCTTAGCACTGAATGGGTTACTAGGCCCACAGAACTAATCTTCTTAGGATAGCTTCTTCTCAGCTGAGCACCTCAGACTTTATTTGATATACAGAATATATATATATATATACACAGAAATAAGCAGACAGTGGCATACTGCACATTTCTATGCATGGATCTTAAACTTACAAAGGATCGATCAATAAGAAAGGAGAGTAAGTAACTAGGGTGAGGAGACACAAGTCCCATAGGGCCAAACTGAAGTATAAAATCACAATGTCTCCTTTCCACTTGCACCACAAAGCAACATCTCCCACTATTTAGCAATTCCCACTTAATTCCCCTCCAGATGTACCACTTAGTAGTCCAAGGTCCGGGCCTGTGTAATCAGGCGATGTCGGAATGGGTTAGCCAGAACATTTACAGTATATGGGGAAATGGTCCTCACATCTTACCATTTATTCTATTTGTAGTTTTGTTATGTTCTTTCTCCTTTCTTGGCCTTGGACTGACCTTAAATGGACCTGTAGCCAAAAAGGAAATCAAGAGAACAAGGCGTTGAACACATTTTAGCAACTGTCAGGATCTAGGCTCCTCAGAATAAAATCTGAAAGGGTGAAGAGTATTGTTATACCCTATTACCTTAGATTATAATCACATTACATTTTTAGAATCACTCACAGTTATTAAAAAAGTATTTGACGTCCATATGATACTTCTAAATGTAATATGGTACATGGATGATACAAAGGTTAGGAGACGACTGACACAATTAGGTGTAAAATACAATTTTCTCCTTTACTCCACACTCAACCTTTTTACTACAAACTCCCTCCTCGTATATATATAAATATTTCTGCAATTGATGAAAGAAGTGGGTTGTCCTTGTATATTGAGATATTGAGCACATAGACTCTCCAATCTTCTAATATACCTGAGATCAGCTGAGAAATCGGAACAATTCATAGGAGAGGCCTTTTGGCCAATGGGACAAAGTCATACTGGTGCAACTCAAGGTCATCCTGGTGTGTGACGTCATGTGGCGTTCCCTGCTAAGACGCGCCGAGACTAACACAGACACTACCATCAGCTGGAGCCTATTGTCTTGATCACTACCTCTGTCACACTCCTGTCTCACAACTACAATCTTATATTCTAGATTGTAAGCTCTTCGGAGTAGGATCCTCAACTCTGTTGCACCAAACTTCAGTTTGCCTTCTTATATATATATATTTGTAATTCTGCATAGTTTATAATTTGTCCTACCCTATTTGTTCTGCTTAACTCAATGAATAACACAACAGAAAGTAAGTAATAGAAAACACAAAATGGTGTTTTGGTCATCACTCATCAGGATTTGCAGAAGTCATAAAAATGAACTAGAAAGGAATAAATGTTACATTTGCCTGGTATGTACTGTAAGAGTTGGAAAATGAATGTTACAAAAATGTGGGTTAAAAAGCTTATCTATATTCTGAGGTCATTGGTGTGTTTCTGCCAAGGACGACATGGCACAGTCTTTGGGTAGCATATATCTGCCCAGGTGGCATCTGGGGGTTGTGGGCAGGTCCCTCTCCTGCCCCGCCTCTTCCTGTGGGTGGGGCCCAATCACCTTTAACAATCTTTTCCGGCCCGCTTTACCTTGCAAGCCTTAGTTCACTTTTGCCCCTTTGCCTGGAGGAGGTCTTTGTATCTTGGCCTTCCTTGGCCTTCCTTGGCCTTCCTTGGCCTTCCTTGGCCTTCCTTGGCCTTCCTTGGCCTACCTTGGCCTTCCTTGGCCTACCTTCTCAGATTTTGCCTCATATCGACTAAACAGTGATTTTACCCTTGTACAAGGTCAGTCTTTCTCATTATCAAGGGGCTTCACCAAGCATACATACACAGATATTGGCACCTTTGCATCAGATTTAAGGGCCATATCTACTAAATAGTGAAATTGTTTATATCAGTGGTAACACCATTACATTGCCATGCAGCTTCAATAAGCCCTACCTTGGCATAGCTTGCCCCATATATATATATATATATATATATATATATATATATATATATATATATATACATATATACTAAGCAGTAACTTTGCCTTTTCCTTATCACGACTATCTGGCCCTCTAAGCTGGCTAAGATCCGGCAGCCTCTGGCACAGACTGGCTACCCCTCACAGTAGGGGAAGGATCGGACCACATATATATATATATTTGAGTGTGTGTAGACATGAAGATATATAGCCCACAATGATCGTATCCCACCACTGGCTGGGAAACCCATGTACCCACTCCAGAATATCTGTTTTAGTAACTAGAACCAATAAGCAATCATAAAAACTCACCTGGATTCTCCCCACAGACTGCAAATTCTTCCCCTAAAGTAGTAAATTAAAGAATATCAGGAAAATGAAAATCCACTTTAGAAAAAAAATGTACATTGAGAATTTAAGTGAGAAAGTTTTTTCTGATATAACCTAAGCGTGCAGACTTATTGCAGAGGAGCTAACTATTGTAAAATGTATTTTCCCACAAGATAAACGTAATACCTTCTCCAAATAAGAATATTTGATAATAATAATAAAATGACACCAAGGAACAATACAGAATAGTTACATCTGAATGTGATCTATAATATATTATGACCGGGTCAGCCTTACGGGAGGTCCTTGGACCTGCGGCTGACGACCTCTAAGTAAGACGTCAGGACTCCGCGTCAGTCTCGTTACAGAGCTCGGTTGATAATTAGTTACACCCTCTGGCTAATGAAGGCAAATATCTCATACTAGTAACTTGCCCGTATCATAGATTGTTATCTTGTATTGGCAGTGCTCTCTCTCTCTGTGCTCTCTCTCTCTCAGTGCTCTCTCTCTCTCTCAGTGCTCTCTCTCTCTGTACTCTCTCTTTCTACCTGGGTGCTCTTTCTCTGTGTGCTCTCTCTCTCCCTGTATGCTCTGCCTGTGCACTCTCCCTGTGTGCTCTCTCTCTCTCTCTCTCGCTCCCTGTTTCTGCCCGTGTGGTCTGCCTGTGTTGTCTCTAGCCCTGTGCTGTCTCTGCTTTTGTGTTGTCTCTAGCCTTGTGCTGTCTCTGCCTCTGTGTTGTCTCTAGCCCTGTGCTGTCTCTAGCTCTATGTTGTCTATAGCCCTGTGCTGTCTCTAACCCTGTGCTGTCTCTGCCTCTCTGCTGTCTCTGCCTCTGTGTTGTCTCTAGCCCTGTGCTGTTTCTAGCCCTGTGCTGTCTCTAGCCCTGTGCTGTCTCTGCCCTGTGCTGTCTCTTGCCCTGTGCTGTCTCTGTGCTGTCTCTAGCCCTGTGCTGTCTCTGCCTCTCTGCTGTCTCTGCCTCTGTGCTGTCTCTGTCTCTGTGCTGTCTCTGCCTCTGTGCTGTCTCTGCCTCTGTGTTGTCTCTAGCCTTGTGCTGTCTCTGCCTCTGTGCTGTCTCTAGCCCTGTGCTGTCTCTGCCTCTGTGCTGTCTCTAGCCCTGTGCTGTCTCTGCTTTTGTGTTGTCTCTAGCCTTGTGCTGTCTCTGCCTCTGTGTTGTCTCTAGCCCTGTGCTGTCTCTAGCCCTGTGCTGTCTCTAGCCCTGTGCTGTCTCTAGCCCTGTGCTGTCTCTAGCCCTGTGCTGTCTCTGCCTCTCTGCTGTCTCTGCCTCTGTGTTGTCTCTAGCCCTGTGCTGTCTCTGTGCTGTCTCTGCCTCTGTGTTGTCTCTAGCCCTGTGCTGTTTCTAGCCCTGTGCTGTCTCTAGCCCTGTGCTGTCTCTGCCCTGTGCTGTCTCTTGCCCTGTGCTGTCTCTGTGCTGTCTCTAGCCCTGTGCTGTCTCTGCCTCTCTGCTGTCTCTGCCTCTGTGCTGTCTCTGTCTCTGTGCTGTCTCTGCCTCTCTGCTGTCTCTGCCTCTGTGTTGTCTCTAGCCTTGTGCTGTCTCTGCCTCTGTGCTGTCTCTAGCCCTGTGCTGTCTCTGCCTCTGTGCTGTCTCTAGCCCTGTGCTGTCTCTGCTTTTGTGTTGTCTCTAGCCTTGTGCTGTCTCTGCCTCTGTGTTGTCTCTAGCCCTGTGCTGTCTCTAGCCCTGTGCTGTCTCTAGCCCTGTGCTGTCTCTAGCCCTGTGCTGTCTCTAGCCCTGTGCTGTCTCTGCCTCTCTGCTGTCTCTGCCTCTGTGTTGTCTCTAGCCCTGTGCTGTCTCTGTGCTGTCTCTGCCTCTGTGCTGTCTCTGCCTCTCTGCTGTCT
>CM050164.1:478376273-478553773 GCA_027410445.1 Discoglossus pictus
TCAAGAAAGCAGTGACAGAGGGTCACAGACAGTCAGACACAACCGAAAGACCAAACAAGAGATATTGTGTACTTCAATGAAGCTGTGAGCTATACAGTTAAGGGCCATTGTGGGTGGGAGAGTTAAAGCAGAATGGACGGCCAAATCCCAAACCACTGGAGAAGGAACTGACAATCCACTCCAGTATCACCAGCATACAAACTTTGTAAGAAAGCAGTGACAGAGGGTCACAGACAGTCAGACACGACCGAAAGACCAAACAAGAGATATTGTGTACTTCAATGAAGCTGTGAGCTATACCATTAAGGGCCATGGTGGGTGGGAGAGTGAAAGCAGAGTGGACGGCCAAATCCCAAACACCTAGAGAAGGAACTGACAATCCACTCCAGTATCACCAGCATACAAACGTTGTAAGAAAGCAGTGACAGAGGGTCACAGACAGTCAGACACGACTGAAAAGACCAAACAAGAGATATTTTGTACTTCAATGAAGCTGTGAGCTATACCATTAAAGGGCAATTGTGGGTGGAGAGTGAAAGCAGAATGGACGGCCAAATCCCAAACCACTGCAGAAGGAACTGACAATCCACTCCAGTATCACCAGCATACAAACCTTGTAAGAAAGCATTGACAGAGGGTCACAGACAGTCAGACACGACCGAAAGACCAAACAAGAAATATTGTGTACTTCAATGAAGCTGTGAGCTATACAGTTAAGGGCCATTTTGGGTGGTAGAGTGAAAACAGAGTGGATGGACAATTCCCAAACAACTGGAGAAGGAACTGACAATCCACTCCAGTATCACCAGCATACAAACCTTATAAGAAAGCAGTGACAGAGGGTCACAGACAGTCAGACACGACCGAAAGACCAAATAAGAGATATTGTGTACTTCAATACAGCTGTGAGCTATACAATTAAGGGACATTGTGGGTGGGAGAGTGAAATCAGAATGGACGGCCAAATCCCAATCCACTGGAGAAGGAACTGACAATCCACTCCAGTATCACCAGCATACAAACCTTGTAAGAAAGCAGTGACAGAGGGTCACAGACAGTCAGACACAACCGAAAGACCAAACAAGAGATATTGTGTACTTCAATAAAGCTGTGAGCTATACCATTAGGGGCCATTGTGGGTGAGATAGTGAAAGCAGAGTGGACGGCCAAATCCCAAACACCTAGAGAAGGAACTGACAATCCACTCCAGTATCACCAGCATACAAACCTTGTAAGAAAGCAGTGACAGAGGGTCACAGACAGTCAGACACGACTGAAAAGACCAAACAAGAGATATTTTGTACTTCAATGAAGCTGTGAGCTATACCATTAAAGGAAATTGTGGGTGGGAGAGTGAAAGCCGAATGGACGGCCAAATCCCAAACCACTGGAGAAGGAACTGACAATCCACTCCAGTATCACCAGCATACAAACCTTGTAAGAAAGCATTGACCGAGGGTTACAGACAGTCAGACACGACCGAAAGACCAAACAAGAAATATTGTGTACTTCAATGAAGCTGTGAGCTATACAGTTAAGGGCCATTTTGGGTGGTAGAGTGAAAACAGAGTGGATGGACAATTCCCAAACAACTGGAGAAGGAACTGACAATCCACTCCAGTATCACCAGCATACAAACCTTATAAGAAAGCAGTGACAGAGGGTCACAGACAGTCAGACACGACCAAAAGACCAAACAAGAGATATTGTGTACTTCAATGAAGCTGTGTGCTATACCATTAAAGGAAATTGTGGGTGGGAGAGTGAAAGCCGAATGGACGGCCAAATACCAAACCACTGGAGAAGAAACTGACAATCCACTCCAGTATCACCAGCATATAAACCTTGTAAGAAAGCAGTGACAGAGGGTCACAGACAGTCAGACACGACCAAAAGACCAAACAAGAGATATTGTGTACTTCAATGAAGCTGTGAGCTATACCATTAAAGGAAATTGTGGGTGGGAGAGTGAATGCCGAATGGACGGCCAAATACCAAACCACTGGAGAAGGAACTGACAATCCACTCCAGTATCACCAGCATACAAACCTTATAAGAAAGCAGTGAAAGAGGGTCACAGATAGTCAGACACGACCAAAAGACCAAACACGAGATATTGTGTACTTCAATGAAGCTGTGAGCTATACCATAAAAGGAAATTGTGGGTGGGAGAGTGAATGCCGAATGGACGGCCAAATACCAAACCACTTGAGAAGGAACTGACAATCCACTCCAGTATCACCAGCATATAAACCTTGTAAGAAAGCAGTGACAGAGGGTCACAGACAGTCAGACACAACCGAAAGACCAAACAAGAGATATTGTGTACTTCAATGAAGCTGTGAGCTATACAGTTAAGGGCCATTGTGGGTGGGAGAGTTAAAGCAGAATGGACGGCCAAATCCCAAACCTCTGGAGAAGGAACTGACAATCCACTCCAGTATCACCAGCATACAAACCTTGTAAGAAAGCATTGACAGAGGGTCACAGACAGGCAGACACGACCGAAAGACCAAACAAGAAATATTGTGTACTTCAATGAAGCTGTGAGCTATACAGTTAAGGGCCATTTTGGGTGGTAGAGTAAAAGCAGAGTGGATGGACAATTCCCAAACCACTGCAGAAGGAACTGACAATCCACTCCAGTATCACCAGCATACAAACCTTACAAGAAAGCAGTGACAGAGGGTCACAGACAGTCAGACACGACCAAAAGACCAAACAAGAGATATTGTGTACTTCAATGAAGCTGTGTGCTATACCATTAAAGACAATTGTGGGTGGGAGAGTGAAAGCCGAATGGACGGCCAAATACCAAACCACTGGAGAAGAAACTGACAATCCACTCCAGTATCACCAGCATATAAACCTTGTAAGAAAGCAGTGACAGAGGGTCACAGACAGTCAGACACAACCGAAAGACCAAACAAGAGATATTGTGTACTTCAATGAAGCTGTGAGCTATACAGTTAAGGGCCATTGTGGGTGGGAGAGTTAAAGCAGAATGGACGGCCAAATCCCAAACCTCTGGAGAAGGAACTGACAATCCACTCCAGTATCACCAGCATACAAACTTTGTAAGTAAGCAGTGACAGAGGGTCACAGACAGTCAGACACGACCGAAAGACCAAACAAGAAATTTTGTTTACTTCAATGAAGCTGTGAGCTATACAGTTAAGGGCCATTTTGGGTGGTAGAGTGAAAGCAGAGCGGATGGACAATTCCCAAACCACTGGAGAAGGAACTGAAAATCCACTCCAGTATCACCAGCATACAAACCTTATAAGAAAGCAGTGACAGAGGGTCACAGACAGTCAGACACGACCTAAAGACCAAACAAGAGATATTGTGTACTTCAATGAAGCTGTGAGCTATACAGTTAAGGGCCATTTTGGGTGGTAGAGTGAAAGCAGAGTGGATGGACAATTCCCAAACCACTGGAGAAGGAACTGACAATCCACTCCAGTATCACCAGCATACAAACCTTATAAGAAAGCAGTGACAGAGGGTCACAGACAGTCAGACACGACCAAAAGACCAAACAAGAGATATTGTGTACTTCAATGAAGCTGTGTGCTATACCATTAAAGGAAATTGTGGGTGGGAGAGTGAAAGCCGAATGGACGGCCAAATACCAAACCACTGGAGAAGAAACTGACAATCCACTCCAGTATCACCAGCATATAAACCTTGTAAGAAAGCAGTGACAGAGGGTCACAGACAGTCAGACACAAACGAAAGACCAAACAAGAGATATTGTGTACTTCAATGAAGCTGTGAGCTATAAGTTAAGGGCCATTGTGGGTGGGAGAGTTAAAGCAGAATGGACGGCCAAATCCCAAACCACTGGAGAAGGAACTGACAATCCACTCCAGTATCACCAGCATACAAACTTTGTAAGAAAGCAGTGACAGAGGGTCACAGACAGTCAGACACGACCGAAAGACCAAACAAGAGATATTTTGTACTTCAATGAAGCTGTGAGCTATACCATTAAAGGAAATTGTGGGTGGGAGAGTGAAAGCAGAGTGGACGGCCAAATCCCAAACACCTAGAGAAGGAACTGACAATCCACTCCAGTATCACCAGCATACAAACGTTGTAAGAAAGCAGTGACAGAGGGTCACAGACAGTCAGACACGACTGAAAAGACCAAACAAGAGATATTTTGTACTTCAATGAAGCTGTGAGCTATACCATTAAAGGAAATTGTGGGTGGGAGAGTGAAAGCCGAATGGACGGCCAAATCCCAAACCAATGGAGAAGGAACTGACAATCCACTCCAGTATCACCAGCATACAAACCTTGTAAGAAAGCATTGACAGAGGGTCACAGACAGTCAGACACGACCGAAAGACCAAACAAGAAATATTGTGTACTTCAATGAAGCTGTGAGCTATACAGTTAAGGGCCATTTTGGGTGGTAGAGTGAAAACAGAGTGGATGGACAATTCCCAAACAACTGGAGAAGGAACTGACAATCCACTCCAGTATCACCAGCATACAAACCTTATAAGAAAGCAGTGACAGAGGGTCACAGACAGTTATACACGACCGAAAGACCAAATAAGAGATATTGTGTACTTCAATACAGCTGTGAGCTATACAATTAAGGGACATTGTGGGTGGGAGAGTGAAATCAGAATGGACGGCCAAATCCCAATCCACTGGAGAAGGAACTGACAATCCACTCCAGTATCACCAGCATACAAACCTTGTAAGAAAGCAGTGACAGAGGGTCACAGACAGTCAGACACAACCGAAAGACCAAACAAGAGATATTGTGTACTTCAATAAAGCTGTGAGCTATACATTAGGGGCCATTGTGGGTGGGATAGTGAAAGCAGAGTGGACGGCCAAATCCCAAACACCTAGAGAAGGAACTGACAATCCACTCCAGTATCACCAGCATACAAACCTTGTAAGAAAGCAGTGACAGAGGGTCACAGACAGTCAGACACGACTGAAAAGACCAAACAAGAGATATTTTGTACTTCAATGAAGCTGTGAGCTATACCATTAAAGGAAATTGTGGGTGGGAGAGTGAAAGCCGAATGGACGGCCAAATCCCAAACCACTGGAGAAGGAACTGACAATCCACTCCAGTATCACCAGCATACAAACCTTGTAAGAAAGCATTGACCGAGGGTTACAGACAGTCAGACACGACCGAAGACCAAACAAGAAATATTGTGTACTTCAATGAAGCTGTGAGGCTATACAGTTAAGGGCCATTTTGGGTGGTAGAGTGAAAACAGAGTGGATGGACAATTCCCAAACAACTGGAGAAGGAACTGACAATCCACTCCAGTATCACCAGCATACAAACCTTATAAGAAAGCAGTGACAGAGGGTCACAGACAGTCAGACACGACCAAAAGACCAAACAAGAGATATTGTGTACTTCAATGAAGCTGTGTGCTATACCATTAAAGGAAATTGTGGGTGGGAGAGTGAAAGCCGAATGGACGGCCAAATACCAAACCACTGGAGAAGAAACTGACAATCCACTCCAGTATCACCAGCATATAAACTTGTAAGAAAGCAGTGACAGAGGGTCACAGACAGTCAGACACGACCAAAAGACCAAACAAGAGATATTGTGTACTTCAATGAAGCTGTGAGCTATACCATTAAAGGAAATTGTGGGTGGGAGAGTGAATGCCGAATGGACGGCCAAATACCAAACCACTGGAGAAGGAACTGACAATCCACTCCATTATCACCAGCATATAAACCTTGTAAGAAAGCAGTGACAGAGGGTCACAAACAGTCAGAAACAACCGAAAGACCAAACAAGAGATATTGTGTACTTCAATGAAGCTGTGAGCTATACCATTAAAGGAAATTGTGGGTGGGAGAGTGAATGCCGAATGGACGGCCAAATACCAAACCACTGGAGAAGGAACTGACAATCCACTCCAGTATCACCAGCATATAAACCTTGTAAGAAAGCAGTGACAGAGGGTCACAAACAGTCAGAAACAACCGAAAGACCAAACAAGAGATATTGTGTACTTCAATGAAGCTGTGAGCTATACAGTTAAGGGCCATTGTGGGTGGGAGAGTTAAAGCAGAATGGACGGCCAAATCCCAAACAACTGGAGAAGGAACTGACAATCCACTCCAGTATCACCAGCATACAAACCTTATAAGAAAGCAGTGACAGAGGTTCACAGACAGTCAGACACGACCGAAAGACCAAACAAGAGATATTGTGTACTTCAATGAAGCTGTGAGCTATACAATTAAGGGCCATTTTGGGTGGTAGAGTGAAAGCCGAATGGATGGCCAAATACCAAACCACTGGAGAAGGAACTGACAATCCACTCCAGTATCACCAGCATACAAACTTTGTAAGAAAGCAGTGACAGAGGGTCACAGACAGTCAGACACGACCGAAAGACCGAACAAGAGATATTGTGTACTTCAATGAAGCTGTGAGCTATACAGTTAAGGGCCATTGTGGATGGGAGAGTGAAAGCAGAGTGGACGGCCAAATCCCAAACCACTGGAGAAGGAACTGACAATCCACTCCAGTATCACCAGCATATAAACCTTGTAAGAAAGCAGTGACAGAGGGTCACAGACAGTCAGACACGACCGAAAGACCGAACAAGAGATATTGTGTACTTCAATGAAGCTGTGAGCTATACAGTTAAGGGCCATTTTGGGTGGTAGAGTGAAAGCCGAATGGACGGCCAAATACCAAACCACTGGAGAAGGAACTGACAATCCACTCCAGTATCGCCAGCATACAAACCTTATAAGAAAGCAGTGACAGAGGGTCACAGACAGTCAGACACGACCAAAAGACCAAACAAGAGATATTGTGTACTTTAATGAAGCTGTGAGCTATACAGTTAAGGGCCATTTTGGGTGGTAGAGTGAAAGCAGAGTGGATGGACAATTCCCAAACCACTGGAGAAGGAACTGACAATCCACTCCAGTATCACCAGCATACAAACCTTATAGGAAAGCAGTGACAGAGGGTCACAGACAGTCAGACACGACCAAAAGACCAAACAAGAGATATTGTGTACTTCAATGAAGCTGTGAGCTATACCATTAAAGGAAATTGTGGGTGGGAGAGTGAAAGCCGAATGGACGGCCAAATACCAAACCACTGGAGAAGGAACTGACAATCCACTCCAGTATCACCAGCATATAAACCTTGTAAGAAAGCAGTGACAGAGGGTCACAGACAGTCAGACACAACCGAAAGACCAAACAAGAGATATTGTGTACTTCAATGAAGCTGTGAGCTATACAGTTAAGGGGCCATTGTGGGTGGGAGAGTTAAAGCCAGAATGGACGGCCAAATCCCAAACCTCTGGAGAAAGGAACTGACAATCCACTCCAGTATCACCAGCATACAAACCTTATAAGAAAGCATTGACAGAGGGTCACAGACAGGCAGACACGACCGAAAGACCAAACAAGAAATATTGTGTACTTCAATGAAGCTGTGAGCTATACAGTTAAGGGCCATTTTGGGTGGTAGAGTAAAAGCAGAGTGGATGGACAATTCCCAAACCACTGCAGAAGAAACTGACAATCCACTCCAGTATCACCAGCATACAAACCTTACAAGAAAGCAGTGACAGAGGGTCACAGACAGTCAGACACGACCAAAAGACCAAACAAGAGATATTGTGTACTTCAATGAAGCTGTGTGCTATACCATTAAAGACAATTGTGGGTGGGAGAGTGAAAGCCGAATGGACGGCCAAATACCAAACCACTGGAGAAGAAACTGACAATCCACTCCAGTATCACCAGCATATAAACCTTGTAAGAAAGCAGTGACAGAGGGTCACAGACAGTCAGACACAACCGAAAGACCAAACAAGAGATATTGTGTACTTCAATGAAGCTGTGAGCTATACAGTTAAGGGCCATTGTGGGTGGGAGAGTTAAAGCAGAATGGACGGCCAAATCCCAAACCACTGGAGAAGGAACTGACAATCCACTCCAGTATCACCAGCATACAAACCTTGTAAGTTAGCAGTGACAGAGGGTCACAGACAGTCAGACACGACCGAAAGACCAAACAAGAAATATTGTGTACTTCAATGAAGCTGTGAGCTATACAGTTAAGGGCCATTTTGGGTGGTAGAGTGAAAGCAGAGTGGATGGACAATTCCCAAACCACTGGAGAAGGAACTGACAATCCACTCCAGTATCACCAGCATACAAACCTTATAGGAAAGCAGTGACAGAGGGTCACAGACAGTCAGACACGACCAAAAGACCAAACAAGAGATATTGTGTACTTCAATGAAGCTGTGAGCTATACCATTAAAGGAAATTGTGTGTGGGAGAGTGAAAGCCGAATGGACGGCCAAATACCAAACCACTGGAGAAGGAACTGACAATCCACTCCAGTATCACCAGCATACAAACCTTGTAAGAAAGCAGTGACAGAGGGTCACAGACAGTCAGACACAACCAAAAGACCAAACAAGAGATATTGTGTACTTCAATGAAGCTGTGAGCTATACAGTTAAGGGCCATTGTGGGTGGGAGAGTTAAAGTAGAATGGACAGCCAAATCCCAAACCACTGGAGAAGGAACTGACAATCCACTCCAGTATCACCAGCATACAAACCTTATAAGAAAGCAGTGACAGAGGGTCACAGATAGTCAGAAACGACCAAAAGACCAAACAAGAGATATTGTGTACTTCAATGAAGCTGTGAGCTATACCATAAAAGGAAATTGTGGGTGGGAGAGTGAATGCCAAATGGACGGCCAAATACCAAACCACTTGAGAAGGAACTGACAATCCACTCCAGTATCACCAGCATATAAACCTTGTAAGAAAGCAGTGACAGAGGGTCACAGACAGTCAGACACAACCGAAAGACCAAACAAGAGATATTGTGTACTTCAATGAAGCTGTGGGCTATACAGTTAAGGGCCATTTTGGGTGGTAGAGTGAAAGCAGAGTGGATGGACAATTCCCAAACCACTGGAGAAGGAACTGACAATCCACTCCAGTATCACCAGCATACAAACCTTATAAGAAAGCAGTGACAGAGGGTCACAGACAGTCAGACACGACCAAAAGACCAAACAAGAGATATTGTGTACTTCAATGAAGCTGTGTGCTATACCATTAAAGGAAATTGTGGGTGGGAGAGTGAAAGCCGAATGGACGGCCAAATACCAAACCACTGGAGAAGAAACTGACAATCCACTCCAGTATCACCAGCATATAAACCTTGTAAGAAAGCAGTGACAGAGGGTCACAGACAGTCAGACACAACCGAAAGACCAAACAAGAGATATTGTGTACTTCAATGAAGCTGTGAGCTATAAGTTAAGGGCCATTGTGGGTGGGAGAGTTAAAGCAGAATGGACGGCCAAATCCCAAACCACTGGAGAAGGAACTGACAATCCACTCCAGTATCACCAGCATACAAACTTTGTAAGAAAGCAGTGACAGAGGGTCACAGACAGTCAGACACGACCGAAAGACCAAACAAGAGATATTGTGTACTTCAATGAAGCTGTGAGCTATACCATTAAGGGCCATTGTGGGTGGGAGAGTGAAAGCAGAGTGGATGGACAATTCCCAAACCACTGGAGAAGGAACTGACAATCCACTCCAGTATCACCAGCATACAAACCTTATAAGAAAGCAGTGACAGAGGGTCAAAGACAGTCAGACACGACCAAAAGACAAAACAAGAGATATTGTGTACTTCAATGAAGCTGTGTGCTATACCATTAAAGACAATTGTGGGTGGGAGAGTGAAAGCCGAATGGACGGCCAAATACCAAACCACTGGAGAAGAAACTGACAATCCACTCCAGTATCACCAGCATATAAACCTTGTAAGAAAGCAGTGACAGAGGGTCACAGACAGTCAGACACAACCGAAAGACCAAACAAGAGATATTGTGTACTTCAATGAAGCTGTGAGCTATACAGTTAAGGGCCATTGTGGGTGGGAGAGTTAAAGCAGAATGGACGGCCAAATCCCAAACCACTGGAGAAGGAACTGACAATCCACTCCAGTATCACTAGCATACAAACTTTGTAAGTAAGCAGTGACAGAGGGTCACAGACAGACAGACACGACCGAAAGACCAAACACGAGATATTGTGTACTTCAATGAAGCTGTGAGCTATACCATTAAGGGCCATTGTGGGTGGGAGAGTGAAAGCAGAGTGGATGGACAATTCCCAAACCACTGGAGAAGGAACTGACAATCCACTCCAGTATCACCAGCATACAAACCTTATAAGAAAGCAGTGACAGAGGGTCACAGACAGTCAGACACGACCAAAAGACAAAACAAGAGATATTGTGTACTTCAATGAAGCTGTTAGCTATACAGTTAAGGGCCATAATATAAAAATAAAAATAGTAATACACTGGATCTTAATATATTGTGGTAGCCAGAAAAATACACTACGAGTAAAGATATACATATGTATATATAATTGGTGGTATTTATTATTAATCACCAAATGTATTGAATATCGCACATATCTTAATTATAAGTGTGTCCAATATCTATCATATTATATCGTGTATATTTACTAATAAATTATATAGCAATATACAATCAGATAAAATATAAGTATTTCTATTCTGCACACCATAATAAGAAATATGTACTGATTTTACATCTCGCCATTTATATAACAAGTGTATACAATATCACTTATATATTCGTTATATACAACTCCATCAAGAAAGTATTCAATGTGAGATTATATCACTATATATCTAATTTACTGCAGACAGCTTATAAAGTTGTCTATCTATTGATATTGTCCCCGGTTATTTGGGTAATATATATATATGTATATAGTAAAATCATCTTGTATGGTATGACATAGTTGAAAAGGTCAATATAGGGACTCGATAATCTTGAGAAAAATTAAATAAATGGTGTAAAAGTGAATCCATCATTAAGGCCCAAGGTTTTTTAGTCTTAAGCGTATAAATCCATTGGGCTTCTTTTTTTCGAGGTTCCTTGTCAATATTGCCTCTTCTGATATTATGCTTCACACCATCAATAGCTATGAAAGATATGCTATTAAGATCTCCATTGTGTTTTGAATTTACATGGTTGGCTACCGGTGTATCATATTCTTTAGTTATGCTATATATATGTCCTAGTATCCTACGTCTGAGCTCTCTGCAGGTTTTACCCACGTACCTCATACCACATTTGCAGAGCATAAGGTATTTACATGTCCAGTTTTCCATTAGTCCTGATACACATTACATGGATATAGAGTCACTTTATGTGTGTAGCCACATGATGGCAAACCTCGCTGCCACGTCCCAAACCTCATTCTAAAAGGCAGTAATAGTGATTCCAAGTCCTGGACAGCTCCAAGACGCCAGAGATTTCATTGTCAGTTACATCACTCATCTTAATGAACTTGGCAGAGATATATAATATTTGTCACATACGAAAGTCAAACATTAATGTCCTGAGATGTTCCACCTAAAGTAAACAGTCATTTTTAATTACAAATTATTGGCACACAATGTATATTTTCTGTACATTCATAATGGAAAACAACTATAAGATAACCTGACCTCACAATACCCAAGTAACTGCAGGGATGGGACATTAAATGTATTACATTGAAAATATAACAATCTAACGATAATGGTGTGAAAGTTATAGTAATAACCAAAAGTAATAACCAAACATATTAATTACAATAATAACCAAATGTACACAATATATGTGTGTATTACCCGGTACATATGTGTATCATGTATTTCGTAATACATACGTGTATGATGTTTGTGTATTACATGGTACATATGTGTGTTGTGTGTGTATTACCTGGTACATACATGCATAATATGTGTGTATAACCTGGTGCATAAGAGACTAATATTCCATATACTTTTTATACAACTGCCCCTCACTGCTATATATAAATACAATAACATGGAGAGTATTTTGTGCAATTACTCTCTGCACTTTTCCATATTTTTAAGTTCAAGCTCTTTCAGACTGAAGACAATGCATGCAGACTCACATCAAGTAATTAGCAATTATAGCTAATCATCACCCTGTGTAATTCGTATACCAACACCATCCAAACAGATCCCATTATAGACCATCTTCCTTTCTCAGTCATAATGTATATGGCCCACTTGGCACCACCCCGGCATTATCACCTACCTTATGATGACTTCACTGTCCACCATATAACACACTGGCTCCACATCACGACCATACAATGTCCTCTTGTCCAGCTCTGACTTAGTGAGACTTATATTCCATATACTTTTTATACAACTGCCCCTCACTGCTCCACCATAACATTGTGTCCCTCCTGTACCCACAGCATATCTAGATTGTAAGCTCCCAAGGTCAAGGCCATCACAGACCTCTATACTGATTAGAAGACCCCTAGATGTAATTATAACTACCTCCAACTGCATTATTGGGTAATAATTATAATAATACTATAGTATACTAGTTTTTAAGTAAATGTCACATGTTATATTCTTTATATTGTTCTATTAAACCATGCCCAAAACTATACTGCTACGCCATATAACACCAGCTGGGAGCGCTCTCATATTTTATAGTTTGGTGTCACAGGGTCATTCACTTTGTGCTCTGTGCTGTGATGAAGTGGTCACTGGGAAGTGCTAGTACACTCGGCCACCAAGCACTGTGTAGATGGGAGAAGCTCCAGCCTAAAGATGAAGGAAAACAACTATTTGTGGGATGACTTATCTTACAAAAGATCAACTTTTTGTAAATACAAGAAACTGAAAACATTTTTATGCTGATATTTAGTTCTTAATAGCTATAAAAGCTGAACAATTACTGAGTCCTTTATATTTAGGGCCAGACAGCAGGAAAGAAGCAAAGGTTACTTTTACTTTCTTGGGGTCTTTTAATGATGATAAATAATATTTCTTTAATATAAAAAGATTAGAATCCTGGGAGGAGCTGGAGGAACAGTGGATTCAGATAAGATCAGTTTCCATTTCTGTTATACATTCCCTCTCCATAGTACTATGACAATATTACTCAGTGACTGAATAAGGCCCCGTGAGATCCTCCCCCTCAAACTACAGGAAAACTACCAGTAACATATGGAGCTCTCTATGACACGATCAGAGTCCACTAATTATAAGATTTTCTCTAAAATGCTTTAATGCTCCTGTGTTACATAAAAGCAAGTAAATATTTTACCAAACTACAGTCACTTGTTAAGTTCTAGTATACTCCACCCAGGTTAACGTCATTGTGTAATATACAGTGTGTATATATATATATAATTAGACATTTACCATAAAAGTATACTGTATTATTATTATTATTATTATTATTATTATTACTACCAAGGACTGCAGTTGGAGGTAGTTGTAATCTACAGAGGATGGGGGTACAGGAAGGATACAATGTTATGGGGGAGCAGTGAGGGACAGTTGTATACAAGTTACATGGAATATTATTCTTAATAAGTCAGAGCCTGGACAAGAGGACATTGTATGGTTGTGATATGGAACTTGTGTGTTATATGGTGGACAGTGAAGTCATAATAAGGTTGGCGATAATGCTGGGGTGGTGCCATATACATTATAACTGAGAAAGTCGTCTATTATGGGATGTGTTAGAATAATCATTTCTATAGGGTGTTGATTATGTATAATTGCTAATTACTTGATCTGAGTCTGCATGCATTGTCTTCAGTGTAAAGAGTTTATAATTAAGAATCTTGAAACATACAGAGAGTAATTGCACAAATTATTCTTCATGGACTTTTCTAATCTTTCTATCTATACAACGGCGTAGCACATCTCCACCATAGGGTATTCCAATATATAATATTATATTTACATATATTGTGATCCTTCTCTCTCTACCTGCTGTAAATAGGTGACATTTTCCTCCTTCAGTCTAATGGTTCTCCACACATATATATAAATATATATTCAAATAAATATATGGACACAGATTTACATATTTCTTATGGTTTATTCTTGTATTTTATCATTTTGTTGTTAGTGTAATTAATATGTTTAGTTATTACTTTCATATAATTTAGCTCCAGTATCACCATCTTGTGTTGTGTTTTGCCTCTTGTTCCCGTTACTTCTATTTAAATAGATTAATTTCCCACAATTTTCCCTAGGACTTATTGGGGTCTCTATGTTGGTGGAAACTTAAAGAATTGAAATAATCCATTACAGGTGTATAGGTGATTCCCCATACTGTCATGCCCAGGGGAACCCAGTGGTCTTTGGGGACAACAAATAACCATGGGGTCACAGGATACAATAACACCACTTCTCCCCTTTTTCCTAAAACCAATGTTCAAATACTTATGTTCTTGGATGGCGACCATTTAATATTGCCTAGAATATCATAGGAGTTGTTTTTCTGTTGCCATGTTTAGGATTTATGACATCCAGGGGCTCCTATGGACTTGTTGGGACTGAGCAACTAATATGGGTCCTGAGTGGGCACGGGTTAAAGTGGCACCACTGGTCTCTTTCTTCAAAGACATTGCCCACCATCTGGATACATGGACTGGTATTGTTTTATTTGCATGAATTGGTTAATATTGCCTGTGGTATGACTGTAACATATATAGGAACCGTAATAATAATTTAAAGGAAAAAAAAAAACGCCATAGTAAGTGGCAAAGGAAACAGAGTCACCTAGGCAGCCAGAAAAGCTGTCTCCATCCTTGATTAGTCAGCTAACCCTCTTGATAGGCTTATCAAAGGAGTCAGTAATTAATTGCTGGGGTGATCATCAGGATATCTGTATGTCCTTGATGAACAGGTGGCCCATTTGGTTGGGGGAATATAGCTTGGGGATTGACTAACAGAATAACGGAATGGATCTACTTGTTCCCATTAGGGATCTATTTGAAATCTACTTGTTCTCATTAGGGATCTGCATGGGTTATGCATAGGAGAAATTAATTGTATGTTATAAAAATTGTATGTTGTAGAAATTATAAAGGTATGTCAGCATTTTTTCTTATCTCACTAGAATGTTTAAGTGCGTCATCTGTAGAATGTTTATGTTTAAAACATCTGTATCCTGTGTCCTGTTTTTGCTTCAGATACTACTGAGACAATGTATCTGAAGCAAACAGGGGTTTTTTAGATAATGTTTTGCTGAGTAAACATTAAAAAAGACAGTTGCTTGCAATTTTGTATTTAACCCTATTTCCAACTATGCTAATAAGTTGTGACGTGTTCTATGCTATATAAGAGACAGACTGTCTAAATAAAGATCAGAGATTATCCTGATGACACTCTGATTTCTGTGCATTATTTTTCTCTCATTATATCTAGGTGCCCAGATATAATTGACACACACAATCAGAATATATAATTACTCACTAATCTGATCCTATCAGTATACATGGGTAGGCATTGGTGTAGATAGGTGTACATGGGTATAGATAGGTATACATGGTATACCTGGATATATATGGTATACATGGGAATAGATGGGTATTCATTTGTATGCATGGGTATACATGGGAATAGCTGGGTATGCATGGGTATACATGGGTATAAATGGGTATATATAAATTGGTGTAGACAAGTGTACATGGAAATAGATGGGTATGCATAGGTATGCATGGGTATACATGGGAATGCATGGGTATACATGGGTATGTATATATTGGTGTAGACAAGTGTACATGAGTATAGATAGGTATACATGATATACATGGATATACATGGTATTCATGGGAATAGTTGGGTATAGATGAGTATGCATAGGTGTACATGGTTATATATAGGTATAGATGAGAAAACATTGTATGGACATTGTTGGTGGGATTTTCACTCCATGATATAACTCACTATTCCCTATTTTCTTCAGACTGGAGATTGCACAGATCTTATCACTACGTTTGGTCACAGTCTCCAGACAGTCCTATCCGGCATTATCAAAGTTGTCCTTACACTAGTGGTAATGTGACATTTATTTATTTTCATTACAAGACTTTCTACATTTAATGTACAAGACACTGTGTGACAAACCGTCCTCTGAACATTAAGGCCCATGGTCACCAAGCAGCGTATTGGAACACGCCATCCATGACAGCAGGCAGTGCGCCGCCGTATACACAAAGTTGCGCTGATCAAATGGCGAACTCCCCTATACGGCATTTAATGCGAAAAAAACACTGCATCCAATTCTACAGCACAAGGGGTGGAAAACAGCTTAAAGTCATATCCGCAATAACATTATCACCATATTTACACTAGAGGGGCAAATAATTTGAAAAATAATATTTTAAAATGTAAAAATAGTTTTAATGATATCAATATTAGCAGTAATAATAAAGTCAGTAATAATAATGATAACAGTAAAAAGAATGCTAGAAATGCTAACAGATTATTAACAGTATATATAATGTAATAATATAACAACAACAAAAATAATACCAATACCAATAATAATAATAACAAAAAATATAGTAATTAATAATAGTAATAATAATAATAATTACAATAGATTGTTGCCGTGACATGTTCTATGTGCCGTGTGTACTAATCTCTGACTCTTACCAATGTATTTCAGCATTCACTTGTTTCTGATTTAGAAGGTCTACTAAAAGACGCGCTCGTTACATTGGTAAGAAATCCACGTGTTCTCAGAGTGCTGACACATGTCGACTAAATCTTCCTTTTGTACAATGGGAATGTGGCAGGAAAAACTGTCAGTGCTTACATTAACACATTTGGGTCTTTGTCATGTTTAGTTATCCAGAGGGTAGTATGGAAAATGTGACATGTATGTACCTGGTAAAACACCCACACACGTCATGCACCTATGTACCAGGTAATATACACACACCATAACGTATGTACCTGGTAATAAACATACATCATTCACATATGTACCTGATAATACACACACAATACACATATGTACCATGTAACATACAAACATAATACCCATATGTATCTGGTAATACACACACATCATACACATATGTACCTGGTAATACACACACATGATACACATATGTACCTGGTAATACACACACATATGTACCTGGTAATACACACACATCATACACATATGTACCTGGTAATACACACACATGATACACATATGTACCTGGTAATACACACATATATGTACCTGGTAATACACACACATCATACACATATGTACCTGGTAATACACACACATGATACACATATGTACCTGGTAATACACACACATATGTACCTGGTAATACACACACATCATACACATATGTACCAGGTAATACACACACATCATACACATATGTACCAGATAATACACACACATCATACACATATGTACCTAGTAATACACACACATCATACACATATGTACCAGATAATACACACACATCATACACATATGTACCAGATAATACACACACATCATACACATATGTACCTAGTAATACACACACATCATATACATATGTACCAGATAATACACACACATCATACACATATGTACCTGGTAATACACACACATCATACACATATGTACTTGGTAACACACATACATCATAAACATATGTACCTGGTAACACACACACACATCATACACATATGTACCTGGTAATACGCACACATCATACACATATGTACCTGGTAACACACACACATCATACATATATGTACCTGGTAACACACACACACACATCATACACATATGTACCTGGTAACACACACACACATAATACACATATGTACCTGGTAATACACACACATCATACACATATGTACCAGATAATACACACACATCTTACACATATGTACCAGGTAATACACACACATCATACACATATGTACCTGGTAATACACGCACATCATACACATATATACTTGGTAAACCATGCACATCATACACATATGTACCATGTAATACACACACACATGATACACATATGTACCTGGTAATACACACACATCATACACATATGTACCTGGTAATACACACACATCTTACACATATGTACCTGGTAATACACACACATCATACACATATGTACCTGATAATACACACACATCATACACATATGTACCTGGTAATACACACACATCTTACACATATGTACCTAGATAAGTACCCACACACAATCATACACTAATGTACCTGGTAATACACACATCATACACATATGTACCTGGTAACACACACACATCATACACATATGTACCTGGTAACACACACACATCATACACATATGTACCTGGTAACACACACACACATCATATCACATATGTACCTGGTAACACACACACATCATACACATATGTACCTGGTATTACACGCACATCATACACATATGTACCAGATAATACACACATATCATACACATATGTACCAGATAATACACACATCTTACACATATGTACCTGGTAATACACACACATCATACACATATGTACTTGGTAATACACACACATCATACACATATGTACCTGGTAATACACACACATCATACACATATGTACCTGGTAATACACGCACATCATACACATATGTACCATGTAATACACACACATCATACACATATGTACCATGTAATACACACACATCATACACATATGTACCTGGTAATACACACACATCATACACATATATACCAGATAATACACACATCTTACACATATGTACCTGGTAATACACACACATCATACACATATGTACTTGGTAATACACACACATCATACACATATGTACCATGTAATACACACACATCATACACATATATACCTGGTAATACACACACTAATGAAAAAGTTAGCATTTTTGGAACATGTATAATTAAACAACATAAATAAGCATTGCTGAATAAATTCTAGGTAAAGTGTGAGAGAAATAGTCTTAGATAATCCATTCTGTCCCTATTAAACTTGTCGCTTTTTCTTTTACTAATTTCTAATTAAAGTTTCGTAACACAGATCTTAATATCTCCATCTATTTTTTGAACAGAAGGATCTTGGGAAAAAGGAGCCAGATTTTCAGTGATTCCTCTTAGCTGTTCACAAATTGTTACTAAGTTCTTTTTTCTATACTCAATAAGTAGATTGAATAGTTTAAGTGAAGATTCCTCCAGGGTTTTATCCCAAATGGCAGATGTATGTTGGTCCTTAATATCGGACGCACATTTCTTATCTATCCTCAGGCCCAGTGGAATTATCTTATGTTTAACTTAGTTTTCCAGGTCGTAAGGTCATACCAGTTTTTTTATTTCAGACCTATTTAGTCTCTAAATCCTTTAAAAGGAATCTGGGGTCATTGGTTTTTCTTTTTTCAGTATTCTGAATGTCCAGGAAATCCTTATTCCTATTTTCCCTATTGATATAGGACCCGTATTACAAATGGGTTTGCCATATGGCCTCTGAAAATGATAAATAAGTGAAACAGAAATGAAACTCATGAAATATAGAGATGTGACCGCTTTATATTCATCCGTCCCACAAGATCTTGGTATTGCTGCTATCAAATATTTTTTTGAGCTATACAATAATGTTGAATCATCTCAGGCTGATTTAATTCTAGATTTAATGCATTTTATACTGTACCCACAATTACTTTATGTTTGAAGGAGACTTCTATCTGCAAAACACAGGGACAGCTAAGGGGACGAGAATTGCTCCAAGCTTTGCTAATTTATATATGGGGATGTGGAGGATCTCTATATTTGGGGAGAACAACCCATATGCCAAGCATATCATTTTGTGGTACAGATATGTCGATGATATTGTTTATTATCTGGGATGTAGAAGGCTCTAGCTCTAAGGAGGAATTCTTTGATTACTTTAATGAAATAACATGAATTTAGGATTCGCCGTTCATACAGACAATAAAGAAGTTCCTTTCTAGCAGAAGCCTGAAGGTTTTGTGCCAATATTGACTGGTATTTGGAAACTGTTCATAATTCCCTCTATCTTAACTAAGGCCCCAGTTCCAGCTGAAGAAAAACAGCCCCAAAGCATGATGCTGCCCCTGCCATGCGTCACTGTGGGTATGGTGTTTCTTTTGGTGATGTCCAGTGTTGTTTTGCGCCAAACATATCTTTTGGAATTATGGCCAAAAAAGTTCAGCCTTGGTTCCATCAGACCAGAACACCTTTTCCCACATGCTTTGGGAGACTTCAGATGTGTTTTTTGCAAAATGTAGCCTGGCTTGGATGTTCTAGAGACCCAATGGCACCTAAAAATAAACTTGGGTCATATAAGTTAGTTGGTTTATAGGTGGATGGGTTATAAAACCCTGCATTATTTTTGTATTATTATTATAGAGACTCCTGATATTCAGACTTGGAGTCTTCTATACTTTTGGCCGGCTGAGAGAGCCTGTTAGAGCTAACGAACTAATAGGAGTGATTAAGTTACTTTTAATGGATCGTTTTTTGTGGTAGCCATAAAAAAGCTCATCAAATATTCCTTTCAAAACTCCAATAGCTATGAGTCAGTATTATTATTATTATTATCCAGTATTATTATTATTATCCAGTATTATTATTATTATTTTTATTCAGTATTATTCAGTATTGCTCCATCTTAGTTCATAGCAATTGCCTTCCCTGAAGTTTGAAACTTCAAGAGTTAACGGAATAGGAAATACCAAGATGAAGAAGATTAATATTTGCATTGCCTTCTGTATTTGTTTTTCTTCACGTTTGTCAGAGACGCACCCAGAAAGTCGTTCCTTCTAAGACATATAACCGCTCAAACGAGAATAAAATCTACATGCAGCCAAAATCGTAAATGAGAATGATATGGAAATTGGTTTGAATTACTAAGAAATGACGTATAACCTGGCAGACCCCGAATATGCAGCACCCATAATGCATCCTGCTTAGGAACATTACCTGGTTTATGGGTTCATCCCAAGCATTGTGTTATACTGTTCTCACCATGTCAGTGTGTTTTCAATGGTTGGGGTTATGGGACATCCACATGCATCACATTAGTGTCACATTACTATAGCTGTAAACTAATGAGCTCTAGTTAACCTGCTAAGAGGAATAATAGTCCTAATAGCATTAGATATCATATAATACATCTAATAGATCTACAATCTAGGCATAATAAAGGGTTAATGCACAGGCCAAGTCCAATTAGCGATACTGTGGAGTAGGAACATTCCCCTGAGGGCCTAACAGGATAATGATAGGTGATACTGCTGTGGCTTGTCAGTTCCTTCTCCAGTGATTTGGGATTTGTCCATCCACTCTGCTTTCACCCCCACATCCCTAACATCACTTAGCAATCGAAACTAATGGAAATTGATGAATAGCAGAACATAATGGGAGGTCACCAAATGGGAATGAATTAACATCTTGGCACATGGCCACCAGCAATGGCATGGGACTGCCTTGAATAAGAATAGTGGCGATTACCCCTGATGGAGGTGAGTTGGCTGGTGCTCAATGTGCCTCTGCAAACCCTCCGTGTGTGTTTGCTGCACTTCCTGATGGGTTACTGTGGGGTATGTTCCCATGGTCACCTTGTGGTTTGATAAGTGATGGGGCTTGGATGCTATGAGCTATACCATTAAGGGCCATTGTGGGTGGGAGAGTGAAAGCAGAGTGGACGGCCAAATCCCAAACCACTGGAGAAGGAACTGACAATCCACTCCAGTATCACCAGCATACAAACCATGTATGAAAGCAGTGACAGAGGGTCACAGACATTCAGACACGACCGAAAAGACCAAACAAGAGATATTGTGTACTTCAATGAAGCTGTGAGCTATACCATTAATTGCCATTGTGGGTGGGAGAGTGAAAGCAGAATGGACGGCCAAATCCCAAACCACTGGAGAAGGAACTGACAATCCACTCCAGTATCACCAGCATACAAACCTTGTAAGAAAGCAGTGACAGAGGGTCACAGACAGTCAGACACGACCGAAAGACTAAACAAGAGATATTGTGTACTTCAATGAAGCTGTGAGCTATACCATTAAGGGCCATTGTGGGTGGGAGTGTGAAAGCAGAATGGACGGCCAAATCCGCAAACCACTGGAGAAGGAACTGACAATCCACTCCAGTATCACCAGCATACAAACCTTGTATGAAAGCAGTGACAGAGGGTCACAGACAGTCAGACACGACCGAAAGACCAAACAAGAGATATTGTGTACTTCAATGAAGCTGTGAGCTATACCATTAAGGGCCATTGTGGGTGGCAGAGTGAAAGCAGAGTGGACGGCCAAATCCCAAACCACTGGAGAAGGAACTGACAATCCACTCCAGTATCACCAGCATACAAACCTTGTATGAAAGCAGTGACAGAGGGTCACAGACAGTCAGACACGACCGAAAGACCAAACAAGAGATATTGTGTACTTCAATGAAGCTGTGAGCTATACCATTAAGGGCCATGACATCTCAATCAGAGAGGAACAGAAGCTCGCAACATACCCGCAGACATTCGTCCATCTGCGATCGAGTTGCGGGCTTGGAATTGAATGTGGCTCATAGTATCATCTCCCTACAGATTAATCCCCTCTATCTCTCTCCTCCTTGTGGTCCCTCTTTTCTTTCATTCATTCCACACATTCATTCCCTAAATAGACCTTAAAGCTTTTACTTAATGGACAACTATAGTTTCTACAATAATTGTTTCTATATAATGTTTTACAAAGCAAAATAAATACATAGGAGGGAGAGAGGGAGGGGGGTAGATTGAAGAGGGGGAGAGAGGGAGGGGGATAGATGAAGGGGGAGAGAAGGAGAGGGATGGGGGAGAGAGGGAGGGGGAGAGAAGAAGAGGGAGGGGAGAGAGGGAGGGGGAGAGAAGAAGAGGGAGGGGAGAGAAGTAGAGGGGAGAGGAGAAGGAGAGGGAGAGAGAGAAGGAGAGGGGAGAGAGAGAAGAAGGAGGGGGAGAGAGAGAAGGAGAGGGGGAGAGAGAGAAGGAGAGGGAGGGGGAGAGAAGGAGTAGGGAGGGGGGAGAGAGAGGGGTAGGGAGAGGAGAGGGGGGATAGTAGGAGAGGGAGGGGGAGAGAAGAGAGGGAGGGGATAGAGAAGGAGAGGGAGGGGAGAGAAGGAGAGGGAGGGGAGACAAGGAGTGGGAGGGGGAGAGAAGGAGAGGGAGGGGGGACAGAAGGAGAGGGAGGGGGGAGAGAGGGAGGGAGAGAGAGAGGGAGGGGGAGAGAGGGAGGCGGCAGACAAGGAGAGGTGAGAGAAGGAGAGGGAGGGGGATAGAAGAAAAGGGAGGGGGATAGAAGGAGAGGGAGGGGGGAGAGAAGGAGGGGGGAGAGAAGGAGAGGGAGGGTGAGAGGAGGAGAGGGAGGGGGGAGAGAAGGAGAGGGAGGGGGAGAGGGAGGGGGAGAGAGGGAGGGGGGAGAGAGGGAGGGGGAGAGAAGGAGGGGGGAGAGAGGGGGGGAGAGAGGGAGGGGGGAGAGAAGGAGAGGGAGGGGGGAGAGAAGGAGAGGTGGGGGGGAGAGAAGGAGAGGGGAGAGAGGGAGGGGGGGAGAGAGGGAGGAGGGAGAGAAGTAGAGGAGGGGGGAGAGGGGGAGAGATGGAGGGGGGAGAGAGGGATGGGGGAGAGAAGGAGAGGGGAGAGAAGGAGAGGGAGGGGGAGAGAAGGAGGGGGGAGAGAAGGAGAGGGAGGGTGAGAGAAGGAGAGGGAGGGGGCGGAGAAGGAGGGGGAGGGGGGAGAGAGGGAGGGGGAGAGCAAGAGAGGGAGAGGGAGGGGGGAGAGAAGGAGGGGGGGGGAGAGAGAAGGAGAGGGAGGGGGAGAGAAGGAGAGGGAGAGACAGGGAGTTAGAGAAGGAGAGGAAGAGAAGGAGAGCGGGAGAGAGAGAAGGAGAGTGGGAGAGAGAGAAGGAGAGGGGGAGAGAGAGAAGGAGGGGGGAGAGAAAGAAGGAGAGGGGGGAGAGAGAAGGAGAGGGGAGAGAGAGAAGGAGAGAGGGGAGAGAGAAGAGAGGGGGGAGAGAGAAGGAGAGGGGGAGAGAGAAGGAGAGGGGGGAGAGAGAAGGAGAGGGAGGGAGAGAGGAGAGAGGAGGGGGGAGAGAGAAGGAGAGGGGAGAGAGAGAAGGAGAGGGGAGAGAGAGAAGGAGGGGAGAGAGAGAAGTAGAGGGGGAGAGAGAGAAGTAGATAAAACTAAAACGAGGCTACAGCACTCTAACCATGCAAAACACCACAAAACAGCTACGTATATTCCGCTACAGACGCATACCACACATTAGCCGCCATTTTAGAACAATAACTTATACAATGTGGAAGTACACAACTACGCTAACGGTTTGTTCTCGCGCGCGCACATTATTACACTGCACACGTTCATCACGCTTACACAGCAGCTCCACACCACTAATGCTGCAGAAACATCAAAACAGATTGCCAGCTCTTCAACACAATGCTTCCTGCATATATTACTTCACAATAGGTAAAGTATATTCATTTAGTAATGTATTATTTATTTGATTATTATACACCAAACAGCATTAGCTCACTTACAATTTGATTGCCGTCATTTTTTGACGGGCAATTCGCTAGTTTTAAATATCCCGCATGTTATTGTCTGTGTGAAAAAATAGGGCTGCAAGGGTTAAAATAATGATTGTAATATTTCTAGAAACAGGATTGGACCCTCCTTCTGAGACATTGTATTTAGGGGCGTGCACCAGGTGAGTCACAATTTGCTCCCTCTAGTGGCTGAAGTTGGTAAAGCTACAAAATAGACGGTGGTCCTGAATTCTTTCAGCCTTATTAAATTGGGATTCGGTAAATTGAATAGGGCTCTATTTACGCACAGAGCATAACACTCATAATTCATTTGGCCAATCACAGGCAGCTAATACATTTTAATACATTGTGAGAGCAGCTTCTGCAGTAAGGAATCATGGGATGCGTAGTCCTCTACAGCAGGAAGCAGGAGGAGTCAGATACTGCCGTGTAAGATCTCTGCATTGAGCTGTTGCTGGCTTGAAGGGTTAAAATCTGTGCCCTAATGCAGTGTTTCTATTGGTAGGTACACTGTGCCCATGCAAGCAACTCTGGGGGTGTGGAAAAACAAGTTATATTTGTAAATAAAATAAATCTGTATGTGCATAGAATGACTCCATGTAATGTGTGTGTCTGATTAGAGGCCGGGAAACTTAGATATCCTTTAGATTGTACGCCTGAGAGTTTCAATCTTGCATGGCGCTTTGTGGAAAGCACTATGGACTGGGTTCTAAGGTAAATTAACTTATATATAGCGCTACGGAATATGTTTGCGCGTTATAAATAAACTATCACATATATAGTTGTGAGCATGCGGGCTGTTGCTAACGATGCGGGCGCTCATTGCCAGCAACTGCGGACCTCGCAAAATTTACGGAGTTCCGAGACAAAAATACGAGACGCGTTACAACCCATTACGACCTCGCAAAAAACGCCCGAAACCCGCGCACATGAAAACATGAAAAACACAATAAATACGCACAACAAAAACATAAAAAGCTTACCTACAGCAAGAAGGGGCACCCAGGACCTCGAAAACTGAAGTTACACCTCAATTTAACTCCAAATAAAAGAGTTTAGACACCAGAAAATCACCTAAGCGAGAGAAAAAATGGCCGCAGAAAAAAAAGAAAACGAGGCTTAAGGACCCTAAACACGCGAAACACCACCAAACCCCTCGGATTCTCCGAAAAAGTCAGACGACATGCGAAAACAAGGACGCTAAATCAGCCGCATACCACACATTAGGCGCCATTTTAGACTAACTTACACATTCCGCAAGTACACAGCTACACTAACGGATTTGCCTCGCGCACGCACACTATTACACTGCACACATTCATGACGCTTACACAGCAGCTCCACACCACTAATGCTGCAGAAACATGAAAACAGATTGCCAGCTCTTCAACACAATGCTTCCTGCATATATTACTTCACAATAGGTAAAGTATATTCATTTCTTATTTTATTAATTATTCATTGGCATACCAAAAAAAAACACCAACGCTGCTCATAGCGCACAGAAAACCAAAAGCCATCATTTTTTGACGGGCAAGTCGCTAGTAATAATAATAATAATAATAATAATAATATTATCCCTATAAGGTGGAATCAGCTCATTGAGGGTAATGGGTCATAGGCAGTGGGTTTATAAACCCCCTGCACTTGCTTTTATTATTTTTTAACCTCTACACTGCCATGGGAAGGAGTTTATATAAATATATAGGGACAATGGATAATGTTAGTCCAACAGCCCTATTAAATTAGAAGCCGTAGAGGCGATAGCGCACCCACAAAAGCTTGAAATGATGCTGCATTACAGAGCTATTTCATCCACCCTGCCCATGACCAATGTCCAGAGATGCAAACCGTAGACCATTCTTGCGCACATGATTGTGCGGCCTTGAACATGATCAATTAGTCAAGCCCGTAGTTTACAGGTTGAGACGGAGCCAATGGCAAAAGAGATCGTCATCATTACATCACTGAAAAATGGAGGTTGAATTTCAAGCCTCTAGGGGGTTCAATTACGAGTTACGATCGGACCCGCATTCAGAAATACTACAATATTTATAAATCAGTAAATATGATATTCTAGTCCATGCGAGTTACGTATATGTATAGAACACATTGATTGCCGGGATCGATATAGCACAGAAATTGAACAAAACACCCCCAGAAAGAAAAGTATTTTAGATTGCAGATTTATGAGAATGTTGTGCTATTAATTTTATTATCTAACATCACTTTCCCTTTAATTATATGTACAGTAGTGTGTGTATATTTGCATTTACAGTGCTACAGATAGGAGTTTAACCCCCCCTGCGGGTCCTCTTCAATGCCCGTTGGCTTTTTGGGTCCCTTTGCGGGTTACGGGTTTGAACGCTAGTGGATTTGTAGCAATGTAATAGCGATGTTTGAATGTGACAGTTATGGGCTTGACAGATCTAAGGCTTTGTGGCAACATAGATCAGAATTCGTTAGCCCGTAGGGTTTCCACGCTTGTAACCTGCAGGTCGTTTGCGGGTAGGCCAATTTAATAGCCATAAGTCTTAGGAGCTACATTACGGGCTTCAGTTTTACACTTTGGGGGAATGTAATAGGGCTGTTAGTGTAGTGTGTTAGTGGGGACCATTCCATAGCATTGTTATGGACAATACTGAGCTTCATACTCAGAGCCGGCTGCAAACGTTAGAGCTCGAGAGCTCCGGGGAAAACCCTCTGGCAGTTAGTAAGATACAGAATTATTTTGTGCTGCAGCCATAGAATAGCTCCATAAATTTGCTTTTCAAAAGTCCAGCAGCTGTGGGTCAGCCTTATGGGAGTTCTTACAGGAGACATTGAATGGAGGCCAAAGTCTTTTACTGTCCACGGGATGAGATGAAGTGAACCCCAAATAAAAACAGAGTTTATTAAAAGTGACAAAGCATATGGTACGGCTCCACATATGGTCTAATCTAAACTATAGGTAATAAGTATAGAATAGCATATTCCATCAGTAAAATAATAATTGAAATTTGTAATTTCAACCTTTTAATCAACTTTTCTGACCTTAATGAGAGATGATTGCTGATAATTATTGATCCCAGGAACTCCTTTGGGCACAGTAAACTGCTTTAAGACTCTAGGCATATCTAGACCAAGGTGGCTGCCGAGAAAGTAATGAAGAGACATGTCATGACTGACTTATGGGGGAAAAGACTCCCCTGAACCCACCAGCAAGCGCCTATATGACCCAAGACCGAGCTGTCACCGCCGAACTCATGGACTATTTTGTTCTATCACGTACTATTTTGTTATGACCCTAATAACCTGTGTAATGTTAGGGCTCAGGCTCTGATCCGGTGCCCCTTATTCCCTAAGAGCATGGCCTGTGAGTATTCTGGCCTAAAAATAATTCTTTATATAATGTTTATTGTTCAGGTTTATTATTTATCTATTTACTGCTCCATGTTTAATGGCAGCAGTAGAGCAATTTATTAACTCTTATCCCTGGGCTGACCAACTCATATAACAAGCAGTAATTGTAGAACTGGGCCCTGGATAGTTTATTGCTCCCCAAGGAGAGCTAAGAGTATTAAACCTTGTAGAACAGCACAGGCAGAGACCAAGCTAAATGTGCTGCAGTCCATAGGGTCACAGAGAGTCAGACACGACTGAAGGTCCTGAACAACAAATAATAACATGTTTTCCTGTTACTTGATATATGTCATGTAGTAGCGGTGAATATGGCCACTGTTTGTTTTTCCCAATGTAGATGTGATGATTGAGATGTATTTGCAATTATATACATATAATTTTAGTGGCCACAATTAGAGCCTCTGTGAGTGAGAAAGGGTTAATATGGCATCAGGTTCAAGTTTTTCTGTTGCAATTTAATTGGGTAGTGTGTCTTTAATTGCTTTCTGCGTGTTGCAGCATGCCGTCTCACATGACCATTCCAACTATGATAAAAAAACCTATTTTTAAAGTCCATTTTTTATTGGGGGGTTATTGTGCATTAATGTAATGCCTCTCCATTGCTTTTCCCTATGTTTTAAAGTACGACCGTTGTGTCATATTGTCTTTTACAGTGTGTAAAACCCTCTGCTGGTCTATTACGGGCCGTAATAGTTTTGCTCCCATTTGCGGGTTACAGGCTTGAACACCAGGGCTTTATTATTATTTATATTTTGAATTAGCAATATGGAGGCACCAAAATCTTTTAAGTGTTTAGTGCCTCTAAAGGTGTTAATCCAGCCCTCAAAGTGGTCCATATTACATATGACTGAGAAATAAGATGGTCTACTTATAGGATCCCACTCTTAGGTATTTTGAGGTCAGGTTTCCTTACAGAAAATATGTACATTGTGTGGGCAATAATCTTTAATTAGAAATGACTGTTTACTTTAGGTGGAGCATCTCAGGACATTAATGTTTGACTTTCGTATGTAACGCAAATATTATATATCTCTGCCAAGTTCATTATAGAGAAATTATGTAACTGACAATGAAATCTCAGCCATGTCTGTGGACGACGATAATCCCTCCTTTTCCCTATAATTACTACCCTTGGTTAGAGGGCAGACATCATTCTGTCCCAGTGAAGTCTTAGACTTGGTGACCAAATTCCTCCAACCATGAAGATCGCGATCACATTTCTTCTTCTGGGTCTCGCTGGCATGTGTAAGATATTATACTGACCTTTGCACCATAGAGGTCAGATTGCTACCATCCAGAGGGCCATTAAGTAAGAAGGTGTAGACTAGATAGGCCTTTTATGTTCTTGTCTGCTGTCACATCTATGTTTCTATGCTACCCGCCATTATGACTGTATAATCCTTGTGTATCTCTTTACATCTACGCTGTGTCATTTATTTTACATTTGCATTTCAGGAGAATAAGTTGTTTTGTCCTCATTATCATATATAAAGTTATAGAGTAGAAAAGTGATTTGTATGAAACTAATACAGGAGATTAATGATTAAAACTATATTTATATAATAATATTCACCATTTGTATGTTGTGCTTGTATAGATAAATAGATAAATAGATAGATACATAGATATAAATGTATTTCCCGTCTGTACACCTAATACAATCAATGAATATTATTGCTCTGATACCTGTATTTTCTGTTTTTTTTCAGCCTTATCTCTTCCCAACCTTGGCCTTGATACTAAACCTGTTTACTAATGCGGTCAGTTTATATTTAAAACTTCTCACCTCATGTAACACAGCTTGGGTAATATTATTACTGCCATTAATTCTTATGAAACATTGTTCTTAGAAATGTTTTAAATTGTAACCCCAAAATAAATAAATGGTCCCTAAATATTCAGATCTTTTGTGGATCTACTTGTTCCCATTAGGGATCTATTGGAATCTACTTATTCATCATTGGATGTTTTTCTCTTAGAAACCTGATAGTAACAATCCGATGACCAAATCTTGGAGGATGTGACCGTAGTCAAGAACAGTGTGAGAGATTTACTGGTGAGTCCCTCTGTCCTGTATCAGAAAAGATCCATCTGGGCTGAGCCTAAAGGAGCAGAGGAGACTGCGCCTGATAGTGACCCTAGAGAAGTCAGGGGTCATGGGTGAGAGAGAATGACATTGGGAGCTTACACAGTGTGTACATGGGGCTTTCCTGGGAGTAATATAGATTAATACTGAGTATCACCTACTGATATACACAGTGTGTCACTATATACTAATACAGAGTATCATCTACTGATACATACAATGTGTGAGTATACACTAATACAGAGTATCATCTACTAATATATAATATATTAATACCCACACATAACATTAATGATGCATATAGAGCCACACTATAAATAATACATCCTTTATATTTAAAATAAAACAAAATACATCAAGATAAAATAAACCTTTATGTACATAAATTGTATGAAATTCTGTATTATTAATATTTTATTGTAGATTCGTATTCTGAAAGAATTGGGGTGCATTCTAGAGGAGCTTTTGGATGAAATGGTAAGAAAATGTTTAATACTATTAACACTAATTGTATCAATATCTATCTATCTATCTATCTATCTATCTATCTGTCTATCTATCTGTCTGTCTGTCTATCTGTCTGTGTGTCTATCTATCTATCTATCTATCTATCTATCTATCTATCTATCTATCTATCTATCTATCTATCTCTCCTTCTATCTATCTATCTGTCTATCTGTCTGTGTGTCTATCTATCTATCTATCTATCTATCTATCTATCTATCTATCTATCTATCTATCTATCTATCTATCTGTCTGTCTGTCTGTCTGTCTATCTGTCTGTGTGTCTATCTATCTATCTATCTATCTATCTATCTATCTATCTATCTATCTCTCCTTCTATCTATCTATCTGTCTATCTGTCTGTGTGTCTATCTATCTATCTATCTATCTATCTATCTATCTATCTATCTATCTATCTGTCTGTCTGTCTATCTATCTATCTGTCTATCTCTCCCTCTATCTCTCCCTCTATCTATCTATCTATCTATCTATCTATCTATCTATCTATCTATCTATCTATCTGTCTGTCTGTCTGTCTGTCTATCTGTCTATCTGTCTGTGTGTCTATCTATCTATCTATCTATCTATCTATCTATCTATCTATCTATCTATCTATCTATCTGTCTGTCTGTCTATCTATCTATCTGTCTATCTCTCCCTCTATCTCTCTATCTATCTATCTATCTATCTATCTATCTATCTATCTATCTATCTATCTGTCTGTCTGTCTATCTATCTATCTGTCTATCTCTCCCTCTATCTCTCCCTCTATCTATCTATCTGTCTGTCTGTCTGTATATCTATCTATCTATCTATCTATCTATCTATCTATCTATCTATCTATCTAGCTATCCACCCATCATTTACATATCCATCCACTCTCTCTCTCTCTCTTTCTCTCTATCTCTCCCTATTTGACTTCTTGTATCATGAACTATACAAACACAAATGTTTTTTCCTGTAGTAAAATGTATTTGAAAGCAGATTTTAATAACAGTTTTCATAACATTAATGTTACATCAGTGGGTGAAACTAGTGAATAGAGGGCCCCGGTGCATTGCACCTTCTGCACCTGCGGTAGCTATGCCACTGTGTATCATCTTGCATGACGTAGACACCAAACTGGACCCTTTTGTATCTCGGACATGAACTCGCCGCACGTGGAAAGTGATATTTTATTGTTTCATTGTCACTAAAATTATTTCTTACTTTCGCTTCAGAACGTGGATGATGAGCAAAAAGATCTTATCAGGAAGGGATTTGAGGTAAGAAAACAACAGCTTGGAGCCAATAGGATACCAGGCTGTCCAGGAGTTGGATTTGCTATTACTTCCTTTTATAATGAGTTCTGGCACATGGCAGTGAGGTTTGCCATCATGTGGCTACACACATAAAGCGACTCTATTTATATCCATGTAATGTGTAACAGGACTAATGGAAAACTGGATTGTTTAAGTCCCGATCTCAGGACTTCTTGCACTGACCTTGTGTTTGGGGTAATGTATATTGGGGGACAGGAGTCTATTGTTGGGGACCCCTTGAAACAAAGGTGGTAATGCAGCTGTAATATCCAATTACCCTCTTTGGAAAGTACATTGTTGGCTTCTCTAATGCTCTTGTCCATAAGATTAAACTTGAGGTTTATAAACAAAACAAGTAGATGGGTCTATGTGGGTTTAGATGGTATACATGTATATAGATGTCTATAGATGGCTATAGATGGGTATACATGAATATAGATGGCTATAGATGGCTATAGATGGGTATACATGGGTATACATGGGTTTACAGGGTTATACAACGATATACTTGGGTATAGATGGCTATAGATTGTAAGTCGTTTTCAATCTTGCATGGTGCTTTGGTGGAATCTCTATGGGCACTGGATTCTAACCTCAAAGACATGTGTTAATATTGTTTTGCCTTCATCACAACCCATGTGTAATAATACATGGTTATACATGGGTATATAGGGTTAAACATGAGTATACAAGAATATACATGGGTATACATGGATATAGATGTGTATAGATGAGTATACGTGGGTATATATGAATATACAAGGATATACATGGGTATAGCTTGGTTCATATCGGTATATATGAGTATACCTGGGTATATATGAGTATACTTGGGTATATATGAGTATACAAGGATATACATAGGTATACATTGGTAATAATATGGGTATATGTGAGTATACCTGGGTATATATGGTTTATGCATGAGTATACATGGGTATATATGAGTATATCCTGGGTATATATGGGTATACCTGGGTATATATAAGTGTACATAGGTATATATGGATATAGTTAGGGTACACACTGTATGGACATTGCTGGTGGGATGTTCACTCCATGTTATAAATTACTATTCCCTGTTTTTCAGACTGAAGAGTTGGACAGGTCTCACCACTACGTATGGTCAAAGTCTCCAGCCAGTCGTATCTGGCCTTGTCCAAACTCTCTTTAATGTACTGGTAAAGTGACATTTAGTTATTTTCATGTGAAGAGTTTCTATAGTTAATGTACAAGACATAGTGTGATAGACTGACCTCTGAACATTGAGGCCCAGGGTCCCAAGCAGTGTATTGGCGCACGCCATCCATGTCAGCAAACATTACTCCTCTTATATACAAAGCAGTGATGATCAAATAGCGAATGTGCCAATATGGCATTTAATGGCATCAAAATGCAGCATCCAATTCTACAGCACGAGTGGTGGAGAAAAGCTTAAAGACACATCAGCAATAATATTATTTACAACATTTATACTATTTACTTTCTGAAGCTGATTGCAATGAATAGATCAGTGAATATATGTAAGAGATAATGGCAAATAATATGAAAACTAAGCTTGCTGGATCTTCCTGTTGAGTCAGCATATCAGTGATTGTTTATCGTCCTATCAGATGTGATTGTTCTTAAAACCCTTTATACCTATCTCTACCAAGGCCCCCAACCTGCCCTTAATGACCTTATTATGTTGGGGACAATTGTAATATTGACTATTGTTACTATAAATGATTTGTATTAATAAGGCGTACATAAGACACGTATCTGCTCTTGGTGGGACAGGATAGAGGTCCTGTGATATATTGCGTGTCCGTGACATGTTCTATGTGCCGTGTGTACTAATCTCTGATTCTTACCAATGTATTTCAGAATTCACTTGTTGCTGATTTAGAGGGTGGAGTAAAAAAGGATCTTGTTAAACGGGTAAGAAATCCACGTGTCTTGTGAGGGCTGTTTAGGTGGTTTAGCCGTGAGCGTTGTCAAACATGAGATTGTGTAAAAAGGTGGTGGCTACGTACACACACATCATACATGTATTTACCTGGTAATACACACATACATATGTACCAGGAATACACACATCATACATGTATTTACCTGGTAATACACACACACACACATATGTACCAGGAATACACACATCATACATGTATTTACCTGGTAATACACACACACACATCACACATATGTACCAGGAATACACACACATCATACATGTATTTACCTGGTAATACACACACACATCACACATATGTACCAGGAATACACACACATCATACATGTATTTACCTGGTAATACACACACACATCACACATATGTACCAGGAATACACACACATCATACATGTATTTACCTGGTTATACACACACACACATCACACATATGTACCAGGAATACACACACATCATACATGTATTTACCTGGTAATACACACACACACATATGTACCTTGGAATACCACACACATCATACATGTATTTACCTGGTAATACACACAGACACATATATGTACCAGGAATACACACATCATACATGTATTTACATGGTAATACACACACACACATCACACATATGTACCAGGGAATACACACACATCATACATGTATTTACCTGGTTATACACACACATCATACACGTATTTATCTGGTAATACACGCACATCATACACATATGTACCTGGTAATACACACACATCATACACATATGTACCTGGTAATACATGCATATCATACACATATGTACCTGGTAATACACGATCATACACGTATGTAGTTGGTAATACACGCACATCCTACACGTATGTACTTGGACATTGTACTACAGTAATATTTTGCTTTTCTTGCAGGGTCTTACCCTTGATGGGCCCCAACCTACTCATCAGAAGAAGAACTAAAAATGAATGTCTATGGAGACCAAGTGGATTCCATTCAAGTAAAGCTTCTGACCAACTGATACATGTGTTGTGTTTCTATAACTCAGTGACCATACCTGTTACTGTATCTGCTGGATACATTCCTCTAATACTGTATTACATGAAGGGTTAATCCTGTGATAGAGTAACAGAGTCACATTAAGATGGATAAAGACTATATTTATTTCCCAGACTCTGTGTGATTAACCCTTTATATCGTCTGCTTTTTGTCTCAGGCTCCTCGGCTGGTCACCACTAGACATGAAGACGATGATAAGACGTCTCGATGTGTCTCTTCTAGATTAAGATGATTCTCTTTTCTTTTTCATTACTATGTAACCCAATCACAAGAGCATACGACGTACAAGTTGTGATCACTTTTTCTTGTATCTCTGTCCTTTCTAATCATTAAACACAAAGCATCACATCCACGGCTCGGCTGCATTTATTTTACTGCACTAGGTGCAAAGCTGTATTATTATTATTATTATTATTATTATTATTATTATTATTATTATTATTATTATTATTATTGTACAAATCTAATAGACACAAATAGAGATCTAAACATGACCGGGACAGACAGGTCATTATTTATTGTGTTACTAGTACTAGTTTAGGGCGATGTGTGTAATTATCATGCTGGATCTTAAGCTCATTACATTGTACTCGTGCCCAAAGTACGGTCTCATCCCATAACTAGTGGATATAAAGATAGATTATAGGGATTTGTTATTTTATTTCTCACTCATATTTTGACCATATACCAATTAAAGATAGTCCACCATCTATGTATATGCTTTTCTAGTTAGAGTGAATGTATTATCCTGTCACTCCATACAGATGGATGATGACTTACCACCTAGTGACAATTCCCACTTGTACAGTAACTTAAAGGCGACTTCATTCACTGTAAATTATATAAGAGATTTGTCTCCGAAAAGCGCTACGTAGTAAGTAGCGGGCAAGAATTATTTGTGTAGACGCTCGTATTTTTGCTAAATCGATACATGCACAAAATGCAACAGCAAAATAGTTTACGCATTACGTACAGACAACGTAAAGTGTAAATGTGACAGTTTAACATAGGGAAAGCATGGGAGGCCATTACAATTAATTGCACAACCCCCTCCCCCACCAAAGCAAATGCATTATACAACCAATTAGTTGTTACATTTGGAATGAAAAGCTGCGGCGCAGCTTACATAAAGCAATTAAAGACACACTACTTGATTACATATAAACACAAAAACATCAAAATAATGCCATATTATCCCTGTTACTCACATAGGCTCTATTTTGTATATACATGTTGCTCATCACATCTACATTTGGGAACACAAATATGGGGTACATTACACTGCCACATGACGAATATCAAGTACACAGGGAGCATGTGAATATGTCCTTTTCAGTCTTTCAGTCGTGTCTGACTGTCTGTGACCCTCTGTCACTGCTTTCTTACAAGGTTTGTATGCTGGTGATACTGGAGTGGATTGTCAGTTCCTTCTCTAGTGGTTTGGGATTTGGCCGTCCATTCTGCTTTCACTCTCCCACCCACAATGGCCTTTAATGGTATAGCTCACAGCTTCATTGAAGTACACAATATCTCTTGTTTGGTCTTTCAGTCGTGACTGCCTGTCTGTGACCCTCTGTCACTGCTTTCTTACAAGGTTTGTATGCTGGTAATACTGGAGTGGATTGTCAGTTCCTTCTCCAGTGGTTTGGGATTTGGCCATCCACTCTGCTTTCACTCTCCTACCCACAATGGCCCCTAATGGTATAGCTCACAGCTTCTTTGAAGTACACAATATCTCTTGTTTGGTCTTTCTGTCGTGTCTGACTGTCTGTGACCCCCTGTCACTGCTTTCTTACAAGGTTTGTATGCTGGTGATACTGGAGTGGATTGTCAGTTCCTTCTCTAGTGGTTTGGGATTTGGCCGTCCACTCTGCTTTCACTCTCCTACCCACAATGGCCCTTAATGGTATAGCTCACAGCTTCATTGAAGTACACAATATCTCTTGTTTAGTCTTTCGGTCGTGTCTGACTATCTGTGACCCTCTGTCACTGCTTTCTAATAAGGTTTGTATGCTGGTTATTCTGGAGTGGGTTTGTATTCTGGTGATAATTGAGGGGATTGTCAGTTCCTTCTCCAGTGGTTTGGGATTTGGCCGTCCATTCTGCTTTCACTCTCTCACCCACAATGGCCTTTAATGGTATAGTTCACAGCTTCATTGAAGTACACACTATCTCTTATTTGGTCTTTCGGTCATGTCTGACTGTCTGTGACCCTCTGTCACTGCTTTCTTACAAGGTTTGTATGCTGGTGATACTGGAGTGGATTGTCAGTTCGTTCTCTAGTGGTTTGGGATTTGGCCGTCCATTCTGCTTTCACTCTCCCACCCACAATGGCCTTTAATGGTATAGTTCACAGCTTCATTGAAGTACACACTATCTCTTATTTGGTCTTTCGGTCATGTCTGACTGTCTGTGACCCTCTGTCACTGCTTTCTTACAAGGTTTGTATGCTGGTGATACTGGAGTGGATTGTCAGTTCCTTCTCCAGTGGTTTAGGATTAGGCCGTCCACTCTGCTTTCACTCTCCCACCAACAATGGCCCTTAATGGTATAGCTCACAGCTTCATTGAAGTACGCAATATCTCTTGTTTGGTCTTTCGGTCGTGTCTGACTGTCTGTGACCCTCTGTCACTGCTTTCTTACAAGGTATGTATGCCGGTGATACTGGAGTGGATTGTCAGTTCCTTCTCCAGTGGTTTGGGATTTGGCCGTCCACTCTGCTTTCACTCTCCCACCCACAATGGCCCTTAATGGTATAGCTCACAGCTTCATTGAAGTACACAAAATCTCTTGTTTGGTCTTTCTGTCGTGTCTGACTGTCTGTGACCCTCTGTCACTGCTTTCTTACAAGGTATGTATGCCGGTGATACTGGAGTGGATTGTCAGTTCCTTCTCCAGTGGTTTGGAATTTGGCTGTCCACTCTGCTTTCACTCTCCCACCCACAATGGCCCTTAATGGTATAGCTCACAGCTTCATTGAAGTACACAATATCTCTTGTTTGGTCTTTCGGTCGTGTCTGACTGTCTGTGATCCTTTGCCACTGCTTTCTTACAAGGTTTGCATGCTGGTGATACTTGAGTGGATTGTCAGTTCCTTCTCCAGTGGTTTGGGATTAGACAGTCCATTTTGCTTTCACTCTCCCACCAACAATGGCCCTTAATGGTATAGCTCACAGCTTCATTGAAGTACACAATATCTCTTGTTTGATCTTTCGGTCGTGTCTGACTGTCTGTGACCCCCTGTCATTGCTTTCTTACAAGGTATGTATGCTGGTGATACTGGTGTGGATTGTCAGTTCCTTCTCCAGTGGTTTGGGATATGGCCGTCCACTCTGCTTTCACTCTCCCACCCACAATGGCCCTTAATGGTATAACTCACAGCATTTATTGAAGTACACAATATCTCTTGTTTAGTCTTTCGGTCGTGTCTGACTGTCTGTGACCCTCTGTCACTGCTTTCTAACAAGGTTTGTATGCTGGTGATTCTGGAGTGGGTTTGTATTCTGGTGATACTTGAGTGGATTGTAAGTTCCTTCTCTAGTGGATTGGGATTTGGCCGTCCATTCTGCTTTCACTCTCTCACCCACAATGGCCCTTAATGGTATATCTCACAGCTTCATTGAAGTACACACTATCTCTTGTTTGGTCTTTCGGTCGTGTCTGACTGTCTGTGACCCTCTGTCACTGCTTTCTTACAAGGTATGTATGCTGGTGATACTGGAGTGGATTGTCAGTTCCTTCTCCAGTGGTTTGGGATTAGGCCGTCCACTCTGCTTTCACTCTCCCACCCACAATGGCCCTTAATGGTATAGCTCACAGCTTCATTGAAGTACACAATATCTCTTGTTTGGTCTTTCGGTCGTGTCTGACTGTCTGTGACCCCCTGTCATTGCTTTCTTACAAGGTTTGTATGCTGGTGATACTGCAGTGGATTGTCAGTTCCTTCTCCAGTGGTTTAGGATTTGGCCGTCCATTCTGCTTTCACTCTCCACCCACAATGGCCCTTAATGGTATAGCTCACAGCTTCATTGAAGTACACAATATCTCTTGTTTAGTCTTTCGGTCGTGTCTGACTGTCTGTGACCCTCTGTCACTGCTTTCTAACAAGGTTTGTATGCTGGTGATTCTGGAGTGGGTTTGTATTCTGGTGATACTTGAGTGGATTGTCGGTTCCTTCTCCAGTGGTTTGGGATTTGGCCGTCCATTCTGCTTTCACACTCTCACCCACAATGGCCCTTAATGGTATAGCTCACAGCTTCATTGAAGTACGCAATATCTCTTGTTTGGTCTTTCGGTCGTGTCTGACTGTCTGTGACCCGCTGCCACTGCTTTCTTACAAGGTTTGTATGCTGGTGATACTGGAGTGGATTGTCAGTTCCTTCTCCAGTGGTTTGGGATTTGGCCGTCCACTCTGCTTTCACTCTCCCACCCACAATGGCCCTTAATGGTATAGCTCACAGCTTCTTGAAGTACTTAATATCTCTTGTTTTGTCTTTCGGTCATGTCTGACTGTCTGTGACCCTCTGTCACTGCTTTCTTACAAGGTTTGTATGCTGGTGATACTGGAGTGGATTGTCAGTTCCTTCTCCAGTGGATTGGGATTTGGCCGTCCATTCTGATTTCACTCTCCCACCCACAATGTCCCTTAATTGTATAGCTCACAGCTTCATTGAAGTACGCAATATCTCTTGTTTGGTCTTTCGGTCGTGTCTGACTGTCTGTGACCCTCTGTCACTGCTTTCTTACAAGGTATGTATGCCGGTGATACTGGAGTGGATTGTCAGTTCCTTCTCCAGTGGTTTGGGATTTGGCCGTCCACTCTGCTTTCACTCTCCCACCCACAATGGCCCTTAATGGTATAGCTCACAGCTTCATTGAAGTACACAAAATCTCTTGTTTGGTCTTTCTGTCGTGTCTGACTGTCTGTGACCCTCTGTCACTGCTTTCTTACAAGGTATGTATGCCGGTGATACTGGAGTGGATTGTCAGTTCCTTCTCCAGTGGTTTGGAATTTGGCTGTCCACTCTGCTTTCACTCTCCCACCCACAATGGCCCTTAATGGTATAGCTCACAGCTTCATTGAAGTACACAATATCTCTTGTTTGGTCTTTCGGTCGTGTCTGACTGTCTGTGATCCTTTGCCACTGCTTTCTTACAAGGTTTGCATGCTGGTGATACTTGAGTGGATTGTCAGTTCCTTCTCCAGTGGTTTGGGATTAGACAGTCCATTTTGCTTTCACTCTCCCACCAACAATGGCCCTTAATGGTATAGCTCACAGCTTCATTGAAGTACACAATATCTCTTGTTTGATCTTTCGGTCGTGTCTGACTGTCTGTGACCCCCTGTCATTGCTTTCTTACAAGGTATGTATGCTGGTGATACTGGTGTGGATTGTCAGTTCCTTCTCCAGTGGTTTGGGATATGGCCGTCCACTCTGCTTTCACTCTCCCACCCACAATGGCCCTTAATGGTATAACTCACAGCATTTATTGAAGTACACAATATCTCTTGTTTAGTCTTTCGGTCGTGTCTGACTGTCTGTGACCCTCTGTCACTGCTTTCTAACAAGGTTTGTATGCTGGTGATTCTGGAGTGGGTTTGTATTCTGGTGATACTTGAGTGGATTGTAAGTTCCTTCTCTAGTGGATTGGGATTTGGCCGTCCATTCTGCTTTCACTCTCTCACCCACAATGGCCCTTAATGGTATATCTCACAGCTTCATTGAAGTACACACTATCTCTTGTTTGGTCTTTCGGTCGTGTCTGACTGTCTGTGACCCTCTGTCACTGCTTTCTTACAAGGTATGTATGCTGGTGATACTGGAGTGGATTGTCAGTTCCTTCTCCAGTGGTTTGGGATTAGGCCGTCCACTCTGCTTTCACTCTCCCACCCACAATGGCCCTTAATGGTATAGCTCACAGCTTCATTGAAGTACACAATATCTCTTGTTTGGTCTTTCGGTCGTGTCTGACTGTCTGTGACCCCCTGTCATTGCTTTCTTACAAGGTTTGTATGCTGGTGATACTGCAGTGGATTGTCAGTTCCTTCTCCAGTGGTTTAGGATTTGGCCGTCCATTCTGCTTTCACTCTCCACCCACAATGGCCCTTAATGGTATAGCTCACAGCTTCATTGAAGTACACAATATCTCTTGTTTAGTCTTTCGGTCGTGTCTGACTGTCTGTGACCCTCTGTCACTGCTTTCTAACAAGGTTTGTATGCTGGTGATTCTGGAGTGGGTTTGTATTCTGGTGATACTTGAGTGGATTGTCGGTTCCTTCTCCAGTGGTTTGGGATTTGGCCGTCCATTCTGCTTTCACACTCTCACCCACAATGGCCCTTAATGGTATAGCTCACAGCTTCATTGAAGTACGCAATATCTCTTGTTTGGTCTTTCGGTCGTGTCTGACTGTCTGTGACCCGCTGCCACTGCTTTCTTACAAGGTTTGTATGCTGGTGATACTGGAGTGGATTGTCAGTTCCTTCTCCAGTGGTTTGGGATTTGGCCGTCCACTCTGCTTTCACTCTCCCACCCACAATGGCCCTTAATGGTATAGCTCACAGCTTCTTGAAGTACTTAATATCTCTTGTTTTGTCTTTCGGTCATGTCTGACTGTCTGTGACCCTCTGTCACTGCTTTCTTACAAGGTTTGTATGCTGGTGATACTGGAGTGGATTGTCAGTTTCTTCTCCAGTGGTTTGTGATTTGGCCGTCCACTCTGCTTCCACTCTCCCACCCACAATGGCCCTTAATGGTATAGCTCATAGCTTCATTGAAGTACACAATATCTCTTGTTTGGTTTTTCGGTCGTGTCTGACTGTCTGTGACCCTCTGTCACTGCTTTCTTACAAGGTTTGTATGCTGGTGATACTGGAGTGGATTGTCAGTTCCTTCTCCATTGGTTTGGGATTTGGCCCTCCATTCTGCTTTCACTCTCCCACCCACAATGGCCCTTAATGGTATAGCTCACGGCTTCATTGAAGTACACAATATCTCTTGTTTGGTCTTTCGGTCGTGTCTGACTGTCTGTGATCCTTTGCCACTGCTTTCTTACAAGGTTTGCATGCTGGTGATACTGGAGTGGATTTTCAGTTCCTTCTCCAGTGGTTTGGGATTTGGCCGTCCATTCTGCTTTCACTCTCCCACCCACAATGGCCCTTAATGGTATAGCTCACAGCTTCATTCAAGTACACAATATCTCTTGTTTGGTCTTTCGGTCGTGTCTTACTGTCTGTGACCCTCTGCCACTGCTTTCTTACAAGGTTTGTATGCTGGTGATACTGGAGTGGATTGTCAGTTCCTTCTCCAGTGGTTTGGGATTTGGCCGTCCACTCTGCTTTCACTCTCCCACCCACAATGGCCCTTAATGGTATAGCTCACAGCTTCATTGAATTACACAATATCTCTTGTTTGGTCTTTCAGTCGTGTATGACTGTCTGTGACCCTCTGCCACTGTTTTCTTCTAAGGTTTGTATGCTCATGATACTGGAGTGGATTGCCTTTCCTTCTCCAGTGGTTTTGGATTTGGCCATCCATTCTGCTTTCACTCTCCCACCCACAATGGCCCTTAATGGTATAACTCACAGGCCCTCAGGGGAATGTTTCTACTCCACAGTATCGCTAATTTGACTTGGCCTGTGCATTAACCCTTTATTATGCCTAGATTGTATATCTGTTAGATGTATTATATGATATCTAATGCTATTAGGACTATTTTTCCTCTTAGTATGTATGGATCTATTGCAGGTTAACTAGGGCTCATTAGTTTACAGCTATAGTAATGTGACACTAATGTGATTCATGTGGATATCCCATAAAAAACACACTGACATGGTGAGAACAGTATAACACAATGCAAGGGATGAACACATAAACCAGGTAATGTTCCTTAGCAGGATGCATTATGGGTGCTGCCCATTCGGGGTCTGCCAGGTTATAGGTCATTTCCTAGTAATTCAAACCAATTTACATAACGTTCTCATTCATGATTTTGGCTGCATGTAGATTTTATTCTCGTTGGAGCGGTTATATGTCTTAGAAGGAACGACTTTCTGGGTGCTTCTCTGACAAACGTGTGAAGAAAAACAAATACAGAACGCAACGCAAATATTAATCTTCTTCCTCTTGGTATTTCCCTATTCCGTGCACCTGTTAACTCTTGAAATTTCAAGCTTCAGGGAAGGCAATTGCTATGAACTAAGATGGAGCAATACTGAATAATACTGAATAATACTGAATAATAATAATAATAACAATAATAATAATACTGACTCATAGCTATTGGAGTTTTGAAAGGAATATTTTATGAGCTTTTTTATGGCTACCGCAAAAAACGATCCATTAAAAGTAACTTAATCACTCCTATTAGTTCGTTAGCTCTAACAGGCTCTCTCAGCCGGCCAAAAGTATAGAAGACTCCAAGTCTGAATATCAGGAGTCTCTATAATAATAATACAAAATAATGCAGGGTTTTATAACCCATCCACCTATAACCAACTAACTTATATGACCCAAGTTTATTTTTAGGTGCCATTGGGTTTCTAGAACATCCAAGCCAGGCTACATTTTGCAAAAACACATCTGAAGTCTCCCAAAAGCATGTGGGAAAAGGTGTTATGGTCTGATGGAACCAAGGCTGAACTTTTTGGCCATAAGTGCTGTAATAAAATCAAAAGGTGCTTCAACAAAGTATTAGTGTAAGGGTGTGCAGACTTATGCAACCATATTATTTTATTTTTATATTTTTTCTTCCCTCTACCTAAAAGATTTCAGTTTGTTTTTCAATTGAGTTGTACAGTTTATAGGTCACATTAAAGGTGGAAAATGTTCTGAAATGATTTATCTGTGTCTCATTTTTTTACAGCACAGAAACCTGACAGGGGTGTGTAGACTATTTATATCCACTGTATTTTTGGACCCACATAATCCCTTAATTATCCCTGTCACTCATAGGGGTCAATACAGACCCCATAAACCATTAATTATCCGTGTTAATCATGGGGGACAATAGAGGCCCCCCAAATAAATTCATCAACCCTGTCAGTCATAGGGGTCAATACAGATCCCCATAATCCCTTAATGAACCCAGTCACTCATGGGCTTCAATACACCCCCCCATAAGCCTTAATTAACCTTGTCACTCATGGGGTTCAAAACAGACCCCCACAACCCCTTAATTAACACTGTCACTCATGGGGGTCAATACACCCCCCCCATAAGCCTTAATTAACTATGTCTCTCATGGGGGTCAATGCACACCCGTATAAGCCTTAATTAACCCTGTCACTCATGGAGGTCAATACAGACCCCCATAAGCCCTTCATTGTCCCTGTCACTCATGGGGGTCAATACACACCTGTATAAGCCTGAATTAACCCTGTCACTCATGGGGGTCAATACAGACCCCCATATCCCCTTAATTAACCCTGTCACTCATGGGGGTCAATACAGACCCCCATAACCCCTTAATTAACCCTGTCACTCATGGGGGTCAATGCACACCCGTATAAGCCTTAATTAACCCTGTCACTCATGGGGGTCAATACAGACCCCCATATCCCCTTAATTAACCCTGTCACTCATGGAGTTCAATACAGACCACCATAAGCCCTTCATTGTCCCTGTCACTTATGGGGGTCAATACACACCCCTATAAGCCTTAATTAACCCTGTCACTCATGGGGTAAATACAGACCCCCATATCCCTTTAATTAACCCTGTCAATCATGGGGGTCAATACAGACCCCCATAACCCCTTAATTAAACCTGTCACTCATGGGGGTCAATGCACACCCGTATAAGCCTTAATTAACCCTGTCACTCATGGAGGTCAATACAGACCCCCATATCCCCTTAATTAACCCTGTCACTCATGGAGGTCAATACAGACCCCCATAATCCATTAATTAACCCTCTCACTCATAGGGGTTAATACAGAACCCCATAAGCCCTTAATTAACCCTGTCCCTCATGGGGGTCATACAGACCCTCATAAGCCTCTATTTAATCCTATCAGTCCCATAAGGGTATATAAAGACCCTTATGGGGCAGTTACAACCCTAACATGAACCATATAAGTACCATGATGGTTTTCAAGGACCTAATGACATTAACTACAAACACTACACTGTGCTATAACCCCCAATAAACCATTAAATCTATATATATATATATATGTGTATATATATGTGTGTTTATATATACTGTATATATATATATATATATATATATATATATATATATATATATATATATATATCGTATATACTCGAGTATAAGGCTGAAAAGGGCCCCCTGGGCTTATACTCGAGTCACCTCCCTCGTCTCTCCATCCCTCCTCTCCATCCACCTCTCCTGTGTCTCTCCAACCCCCCTCTCCCTCTGCCGTGTCTCACCATCCCCCTCTCCCTCTCCCATGTCTCTCCATCCCCCCTCTCCCATGTCTATTCACCCCCCACTCCCTCTTCCTCTCCTGTGTTTTTTCCATCCCCCTCCTCACTTTACCCCTTTCTTATAAACCCCTCCTCTACCTTTGCCCTCACTTACCTTCCATACGGAGCTGCTCCTCCGCTCCTCAGCGCGTCTTCCGGCTGCGTCGGGCCCCAGCATATGCTAATGACATGACGGGTCCCGACGCAGCCGGAAGACCTGCGGAGGAGCGGAGGAGCACCTGCGTATGGAAGGAAAGTGAGTATAATATAAGGCTTTGTCAAGTTAACGTTTTGTAGAAAGAGGATTTCAACTGACAAGAGGACATCCTTTGAGGTTAGAGGAAAAAAAGAGTTCAGCTGCACCTCACTGACGAGGCCCATAAAGGCCGAAACACGTCTGGGGTTTGCTGTTTCTCCTGTTCAGGGTAGAATTGCCTGGTATTTCGGGGCTGGATCACTCTTTTGAGTGAGACCAGACTGATATACTACAGGATATTTCTCCCTGTGAAGGGCACAAGTGAGCTAAAAGAGGTTGCTCTCAGAGTAGCTTATCATGGCTATAGAACTAACCCATTAAGGTTGGTTTGTTCCCTGATGAGCACCTCTGACTTTGTTGTTTTAAAAAAAGATTTCACCTTAAAGAAAGAAAAGGGTTCTTCACAGTTAGGGTGGTTAAACTGTGGAATTCTCTACCAAAGGAGGTGGTGACAGCGAATTCGATAGATAACTTCAAAAAGGGGTTAGATATATTTTCGAATAAAGAGGTCATTCAAGGTTTTCCTAGATAAATAGCGAAGGAATATTGATCCAGGGAGAGATCTGATCGCCAGTTTCTGGGGTCAGGAAGGAATTTAGCTTTTTTTCCGCTAATGAGACAATTGGAAAAGTTTCAATGGGTTTTTTTTTTCTGTTTGCCTTCCTCTGGATCATTTAACAATTAATAACAAATAGTCCACATATTAAAAAGATCAAGAGAGATCTAAAAAGGTTGAACTTCATGGACTAACTCTTTATTTATCCTCAAATACTACACCATTAATAATTAATTAACAACTAAATAATTAATAACTAATCCGCATATTGCAGATCAGAGGAGATCTTAATAGGTTGAACTTGATGGACTGAAAGTCTTTTTCAACCTCAATTACTTTATAACTATGTAACTATATTTACAACATAATAATAAAAGGTTACCAATAAAATAAAAAAGAACAATTAAAATTATAAATTACAATAAAATCAAAACATCTACATTACAAAACATTGAGGAGCAAAGAATGTAATTTGGAGAGACTCAGTGATTATGTTTATGTAGATTTATTCCTCGTTCTCCAATCTAATTTTTTTTGTCCAGTCCTGATATAAGATTTAATGTCCTAATATTTAATGTCATATGTAAATAATGGAAAAATGTCTAAAATAAAATATATTTTTTCTACCCTAATATTCTTTGGGGGTAGCAGTCATTTGGGCGGACGTAGGGTGTTCTGTAACCCAAGTACAACACTCACTATATTTATACATTTTTACTCTCTATCGCTAGTGAGGGAAATATCTCTAATACCAAAATAATTTTAAAGAGTTTTTTCAGAAAAAAAATGTTTATTTCCTTGAAAACGAGTTCTGTAGAACACCACAGAGACGATAAACAGAATAGTTTTATAGTAGGAATATTACATGAGTACTTGTGGTATATATAATGACTCTGACATATCAAGAAATATTTTTAAAAAATTAAAATATATTTTATTGATCAGAGCTGCAAATGGGAACATTGCTTTTTTATTTTATTAAACTAAAGTTTTTATCTTAATGGTAAATGTTGTCATATGTTAACTTATATCTTTAATTAAATGCCACGGTAAAGCGTATCGGTTGATGGGAGTCGGAACATTTTCGGACCTACGTGCGGCCCAGGGCAATAGTCTAATGGATGTTGCATTCTGCTTTCAGGAGGTCAGAGGCAACTGTGGATCGTGGGCCATTAGTCAACATAGTGTAATATTGATACACGCCGGCGGTAATGACTTGGGAACGGTTCCCATGCGAAGGATGCTGAAAGTCATGAAGAGGGACGTGGAAAGCTGGATGAAGAAGTTCCTGGGGGCGTTTCTGATATGGTCTGAGATGATAAAAAGAAGCAGAATATTAACCAACAGCTGGCAAGATTCGTCAGGAAGTTGGGTTTCGTTGCCATTTGATACAAGGAGTTTGAGCCGGTTGGTGTTGACGAGTCCTTCGGCAAGGACAAAGTGCATCTTACTGAAATTGGGCTGGAGTTACTGATGCTGGAATTCAGGTAGAGTGTTGTGCGGGCCTTGGCGTTCATGGACAGCAGGGGGGATCCGAGTCTCGGGAGGCGTCCCTCGCGCGCTCTGTGGTGAGAGGTGACTTGCCCAGTCCACTGGCCTAAGTGGGCGTGGCCCTACCTCACAGGGTGTGCTTAATATAAGCATTGGGGCTTTGGTCAGGGCCCAAGGCGTGAGGTCACTGTCCGTGGCCGGGCTCCTCCCCCTTGAAAGTATTACGGAATTGATATACAGAAAGTTATGTTTACATTATATAATTGTTGATTAATAAAAGCTGTGGCCCGTGCTTCTCCCATTCAGTCGTCGTGTCCATTATTTCCATCAAAGCCTAAATGGATTATGCCTGGGTCATGTTTTTTGTCTGTAATCCCCTGTGTCTCTTTCCCCACCCCTCTCTCCCCTGTGTCTCTTTCCCCACCCCTCTCTCCCCTGTTTCTTTGCCCCCCTCTCCCTTCTGTGCCCATTGCAGGCCTTGCAATATACACTCTCAAACGGGCAACTTTCCGGGACTCTCTCCTCCTTCCCCCTCTCCCTTCTGCTGCCATTATGGGCCTCACAATGAGCGCATTTCTCTCTCATTGCGGGCCACTCCCCCCTATAGCTTGTTGGCCTCCATCTCCCTGCCCTGTGTCTGCCCCCCTTGTGTCTCTTCCCTCCCTCTCCCTCCCATGTGTCACTTGCCTGACTCTCCCTACCCTCTGTCTCTTAACCCACTCTCCCTACCCTGTGTCTCTTCCCTCCCTCTCCCTCCCCTATGTCTCTTCTCCCCCTCTCTTCCATGTGTCTCTTTCCCCCACTCCCTCCCCTGTGTCTTTCCCCCTTGTGTCTCTTCCCTCCCTCTCCCTCCCGTTTCCCTTCTCCCCCTTTCTCCCATGTGTCTCTTTGCCCCGCTCTTCCTCTCCTGTGTCTCTTTCCCCCACTACCTCCCTGTGTCTCTTTCCCCCCTCTGTCTCCCGTGTCTCTTTGACTCTCCCCGTGTGACGAAGGCTCTCTTTGCGGGCCTCCACCCCCCCTCTGCCATGCTTCACCTCTCATTGCACGCCTCGGCATGTGCTATGCGCATGTGCAAACCCACAACTTTGCGAGTGTTACACACAAACTCACAATTACCACAACTATATATGTTACTTGGAAATGTGGGACGATCCCGCTCCCACAACCCTATTCAAACCCATAAAGGGAGAGGGACCTCACCAAAGTACATATATAGTGTTACAGGCTAAACATTTTATTTAGTGACAAGCTTCCGAGAGGTATAAGTATAACTGGCTTAGATGTTATCATTGCATTACCTTTGCATTAATATAAAAAATATATATATATTTTCCATTAATACTAATACAAAATTAACATATAAACTCTCTTTTTCCCCAAATATAAATGGTATGACTTCTCCTGCAATACTTGATATCACCATTCTAACAATCATTTCCCCATTAATATGTGAATTGTAGAAACAAATGTGTCAGATAATAATATACTAGGACAGATGTAGTAACGTGTGAGGTGTTGGAGACGTCTGGAAGGGTTTTGGAGAACCTCTCCATTCCTATGTCATCTTATGGGACATATGTCCTAGTGTTTGGCATCTCCCCAGTATATACCCTGCATTACCTGCAATATTCAGTCTTGCTCATTCACGTCCATGTTTACTACTGTGGCAGCTCTTATTATCTCTTCCCGTATCATTGATATTTATTAGCAAAACTGTTTCTCTTTCTGGGTAGGAAAAAATATAAATATCATATTATTAAAACATCACTTATAAAAAGCTATTAAAAGTAAAAAATTGGTAAAATATGGATCAGTAAAGTCGGGAAATAATTTATTATCTGATATGGAAACCTTTGTATAAATTCATCTTGAATGTTATAAAAAAACTGTTGAAGGAATATGTAAGTGAGCTGGATTATGAATGCATCTGATAGAAGAGGATTAGTAGTGTATGAAAACACTATGTTATCCCAAAATAAACCTTAATTAGCTTACCTTGAAGTTAGCAAAATGTCCTATGTTTTTTGGCATTTGCATTTGATGGTGTACGCCCCTAGAAAATCCCACCAGAATTAGCCTATTATTCAATTTCAGAATCAGGCTGATACATTGTATTCACCTCAGTGGCCTCTGGCATGTGCTCAGTACAAGAACTGCAACAGTTACTTCCTGTGCTCTGTACCAGAAAGGTCAAAATATGTACCCTGCTGTATTTCCTGTGTGTACCCGGCTTATGTAAGTGTCCTGTGGGTGTGAACAGCTGGATAAATATTTTTATTGATCAGAGCTGCAAATGGGAACATTGCTTTTTTATTTTATTAAACTAAAGTTGCTATCTTAACGGTTAAATGCCAAGTTGTACTTGTATTCCAATAAATCAGAACGTCAAGAAATCAACACAAACTGTTCACTAGAAGGTTTGATCATGAGGCCAAAGAGCAAAATACTTTGTCCATATCATGACAAGACAGGATTCCCTAGAGAAGACTCTGATGGTGGGAAAGATTGAAGGCACACAAAGAAGGGGACGCAGAGGTGGAGGTGGATACATGAGGTCACTGAGGCAATGAACATGAACTTGATGGAGTTCAGAGTGCCAGTGACTGAGAGATGTCGGGCATGACCGAATGACTAAACAACTACTTGTATTTAAGTAAAAATCTCAATTTTGCCTAATTTGAATTTATATCTTTAAATAAAAGTGTCAGTTTTGCTCTTCTGCACTTCAGTGAAACAGGGTAACATTTCCCACAATGCTGTGTGTAATTATTTTTTATTTGCTTAAAATACCAGGGTACAGTATGACATTATGAGCAGTCATATCAAAATATAAAACATTCCAGGCACCAAATGGTTAAGATTTCCAAGTATTCTTCTATAGCTCTTGAGACATATAAAACAAGTGTCACTATCTCCAGGCCAAGATCTGCTTTTAAAGGGACGGTGAAGTCCAGCTTTATTTATTTACTTATTTAGTAGTGTAGGTTTAACCACGTCAAAGTATTTGTTTGCATGTAGAATAATTACTGTAAGTTTAAAAACTCTTTTAGAAACAAAGAATTCAGGACCACCGTCTATTTTGTAGCTTTACTAACTTCAGCCACTAGAGGGAGCAAATTGTGACTCACATGGTGCACGCCCCTAAATACAATGTCTCAGAAGGAGGGTCCAATTATGTATGTGTGTACTTATTTATTTATGTATTTATTTTGCTTTGTAAAACATTTTATAGAAACCATTATTGTAGAAACTATAGTTGTCCATTAAGTAAAAGCTTTAAGGTCTATTTAGGGAATGAATGTGTGGAATGAATGAAAGAAAAGAGGGACCACAAGGAGGAGAGAGATAGAGGGGATTAATCTGTAGGGAGATGATACTATGAGCCACATTCAATTCCAAGCCCGCAACTCGATCGCAGACGGCCGAATGTCTGCGGGTATGGTGCGACCTCCCGTTCCTCTCTGATTGAGATGTCCTTCAATTGCTTAAGCCCGCAAGTCAATGTCCCAAAGCCGACTCCATAAATCGTGCACTAGTTCGTAGCAGTTCAGGGCGGAATTATGATAAATTAAGCAAGCCCGTAACCTCACATTTCAAATCAGCCAACAGAAAATGAGACTGTCATTATTACGGCAGTAAAACATGGAGGTTAGATGTCAATCAATTAGGTTTTGGGGTCTGATATGCGATCAGACTCGCAAACCTGCAAAATAAAGAATTATGAAAATCATAAAATCATGATTTAACCCTGAAATGAAACATAAAATAAATCTTATATACTGCCGATTTGCGGGCTTGAGACTGTTGTGCAATTAATTCTAATGTCTATCATCTCTTTCCCGTTATTTACAGTGCAGTAGTGATTTGTTATTTGCATTTACAGTGCTAGGATCAGGTGTTTATCCCCCTTGCAGGTCCTCTCTAGCACTCGTGGGATTTTCTCCTTCTTTTGCCATTTACGGGGGTGAAAATATTTGCGGGCTTGGGGAATTGGAGCAATTGAATAGTGATTTGCGATTTTAGCTTTGCGAAAGTGACAGATCAAAGGCTCCTGGAAGCTGTAAGTTACGGGTTTAACCATCACAATATTTTTAAGGCCGTAACTCGTAATCTGTTTGGAGCCCGCAAAAAGACGCCAATTGAATAGCAAATTAACTTGCGACCTCACTTACGGGCTACCGGATCTCACAAAACCTCAATTGAATGGGGCTCAATGTTACTAAAACCAAAATGTTCATAAATTATAAGGCGCAGCTTACATTTATTTGTGGCTGCTACACCACCTAGTGGCCACCTTTATAAACTGCGGCTCTACATCTATTAAACTTTTTTCCTGCTACTAGTGACAATTGATTGGAAATCCAGGAGCACAATTAAATAAAAAAGGAAGAAAAAAAAGAGAGAAAAAAGGAAAAAGAATAATATATGATCTATATCTATGATATCCTAGGAGCTTAACACCACTTATGTCTGAAAAAGATAAATAACTTTAATACATATCAAGAGACAAACTATCCTCTGGAATTCTGCATTCAGCTGGACAAATCTTTTCTTTTCTCCACTACCTCTCACTTTCCTTCTTTCCTTTAATAGGATAATTATAATCCAAGAATAACACCGCTCAAAATATATGCAAAATAGTGCACTATAAAATATAGTGAACTATTTATTATATATTAAATATCTATAGCTATAATAGTCAATCCTCATATATCAGAATAAACTGATACTCCTGAGGAAGTCAGGATATACTGATAATTATTGGATATGATAAAAAGTGATATGTAAAAACACTATTCGAAAAACATATAAAAACAGGACAGAGATCCTAAATGACCTGGAGCCCCAATACATATATATACATGCTATCAAAGACACCTTGGGCAAAAAACAAAAGATACCAAAAGCTGCAGATAACATATAACAGTACTAGTGTATTGGCAGTGAATTACCACACTCAATATACTTGCTGTTCAATTGCCAAGCTTTGTAGGCATCAACACAATGTGTCCCATAATCATGCTGTGTTACATGTGTCCTCCAGTGGTCTCTGCCCCTGTAGTAAGAGATATAGTTGCCAACGGGCCGTTTCGTCCACCCTCGTAGACTTTCTCTAAGCCTGTGTAGTGTGCTGGCCTCTCTGGCTTATAAATCCAGTTTACTTCCAGATTACGTCATACGCATTGCGTAATTGCGTCTTAGATGTGATGATGTCACTAGGTCAAATAATTATAGATGGACATCTCAAAGAGATAGTTAAGACATTGCCATCTTATTTACAGGACACCTTAGATGTTCTAAAACAAATGGATGGTTTTTCGTACCAGAAGAAACTATACTTATCACAATTGGCGTTGAACAGTTATATTCATCAATACCACATGATAAAGGAATTACAGCTGGTGAACATTAAGCCTGCAAAGTAACAAAGTAAAGTCACAGTAGCTCCTTCCATTGTGTTTTTAATCTATTATGGAGACTACTTTAGCAGATGTACAGGAGCAGGAACATTTAACTTATGTGTCTATGTATTAAATGGACAATACAAGTCACTTTTGTTTATTTAGTGTTTAATGTATTAATGATATAAGAACATTATAAAGAAAACACGTAATGTAATTAAGATTATAACATCATATCTTCTTTACACAACATGAAATAAGATCAGAAAAATATTATTATGTTTTGCTGATTTGTTTAAAGCAACATCTTCAATATAAGAAAAAGAAAATATACAAATCAGTATACATGTACCAGTAAAGACAAGGAAGAATAAACATCAGTAATAAATGACAAGACATCTACATAGGGAAACACATAAATAAAGAAATGTATGTTCTTAAAGCCACTTGTAATAAAAATAATTAGAATAATTAATCCTATGTGCCTGAGGTGCTGGGGCTTTTCCCCCTCCAGCCCTGGACATGACTCACATTGTTGTCGTAGAAGCCATTTCTTCTGATTGGGGTTGCACATTCCCTCCCTTTACAAGGTGCCGTGTGCATGTATTACCATACAACCATTTCATATCATTACCTAAATAATGGATCATTAACACACCCTCCATAATCATTATAAAGCTATTTGTATTACAGATATCTTTGTTTTTTGCTTTATTAAGACACATTTCTTGGTTGACAATATGCCCTCAAGATCCTGTACTTGTGTAAAGCCTATACTAAAACAAAATGATTACAACATGCCTTGATCTATAAGCCTTTCTTCCAACAGATTATGAGTAGGGGACATAAAAACATAACAAGTAATGTAGTCCATTTAAAGAAGCCTTACAAGTTATATTTAATAAACTCTGTTTGTCTGGGAATGAATGACCATCTAAGGCAAGTTTGCAAATTAAAAGTTGTCCAAAATGAACCTAGCACCGAGCTTCCAAACAGTCTCCGCATCAGCTCAGTTGAGTTCCAACAAGTTTGATAATGAAATGTTCACATTCAACGATATAATGTTTTGTAGTAAAATCCAGCCCATTGGGAGGCCCATTTATATTACTAATCAGAGGGTGCAATATTATTGTTATATATGAATACACATTGATGATATAAAGTGATACATAGATGATATATAGAGTACATGGACAATAAGATATATAGATGACGTCTGTGTACGTCAGTACAATATGGAGATTACGTAGAGGAATCCAAACAACACCGCGCCTCCGGGCACTGAGGAAATCTTAAGTTGTGTCGCTGGAATCAGAGATAAATACTCATCAAAGATCATTTATTCACACAAAATATACCAAACAGTTATAAGATATACAATTGTAATCATTAGTTGTGTGGTAAATATTGGTGCGTTATAAATAAAGAATAATATGAACAAGGTCCAGTCTACTTTTGGTCATTTACATATTGTATATATAATCTTTCTCACGTTTATCTTTTATTGAACTACTTCACGTGACGTTAAATATTGTTCTGTTGCTGCCTTCTTATACCTTTCAATACTTTGTTACATTTTTATGTATTTTTATAATTTGCAACAAAATAATTACAAGGATACAGACGGCCCGAGCTTAAGAACCGGCTCCCAAGGATTTTTATATGAGTTTGTTTTTATCTTCTGTTTGTTTGAATGAACAGAACAAGAAGAATAGTTTCTGTGACTTATTATTATTATTATTATTATTATTATTATTATTATTATTCAGGGGTCTGAGTTACATACAAATCAGACCAAAGTCATTCTCAGGAGCGTATTCCGTCTGTAACCCGGGGACCGCCTCTACTACTCTGAATAACAACTTAGATTTTCCGGGCCCATGCTATATTTCTTACATCTTTCTCTGCGTTTTTATAATTTTAAGACATTGTAAAAAAATCCAATAATTTGCAACTAAATAAAAACTATTCTCAGAGCAAAATTAAATATTAACCCTTAGTGCTCTCATTATATGACAGAAAGGACCAACTGGCCCCACCGATGGAAGGCTTATTTGTTTGGACCATTACTGTTGTAATATGTTCTGACCTAAATAAAGGTTTTTGACAGATGAAGGCTACCATTTTGTAAATTGTGTTTATTTCATGTTGTTTATGTATAATTAGCTCATTACTCCTAATTATTAGTGTCAGAGCCCCCCAGAGACCCCCTCTCTAGTAATGCCCAATCCCCACTGTTTACCTTCCCTTTGTGTTCCTCCTTCTCGGCTCACAACCCAAGCTTGTTTCTTGGATTTAAAGGGGCCACAGCTAAATATCAGGTGTTAGGCTTGTTTGGTATAATAGGACATTAAGCCGTATAAGCCTGCATCTCCAGAGTCATGAGGCCGGATATAATCCCATGATTTCTCTCTCTATCCTGGTTCCTGATCAGTAGTCCTGACTTCTATGTGATCCCTGGATTCCTGGTGATCTTTAGTGGATCTTGTCCGGTAATCAGTTGGCTTGGTTACCCTGCCTTGGAGCTCTTGTGTGAGTTTTGCATTACTACCCTGAGTTGGAAATCCTATGCTCTTTTCCTTTTTGAACCCTTAGATATTATACAAGACAGCAGGTGCTTAGATTATAAAATACTTCATTGGCTTCTCAGTTGGAAGTTTTAATTAAACAAAATAGTTTATTCCGTAGTAAGATGCGTATTAAGGTTGTATAAATGATTTGCTTTATAACCTCTGAGTGAAGGAGCCCAAAATAGTGTTGTGTTTCTTAGTGATATATGTTTGCATTGGTAAGGGGCCGAAGAACCCGGATAGAGAACCTATACTTGGATGGGCCTAGAGCAGCCGAAGAGCCCAACTAACCCTGGAATTAGTCTCTGTTATATGTCATTCTTGTGTTCTGACAAATGTGTTTTAATATTACAAACGTGAGGGAGGGGATTAGAAATATCTTACATGTCCATTTTATAGATTGCACAATGTTGTATAAAATGTTATCCATGAGGGAGAGGGGAAGGAGCGGGGGGCACATCTTCATTTTCTCCCCGGGGTACAGATCTTCTAGGAATGGCCGTGCCCCACACTATGGTATTGTGTCTCTGCCTCTTGTTGTGTTATTGTGTGTTTCATGTTTTGTAAAATGGATCATTTACTTAAGATTTACGTGAGCATAAATAAGTAAACCCTGAAATCGTCCACCCTCTACTAAAGTGAGGTTTAAGAAGTTTAATATATAAGAAACATGTGGCTGCTGTTATTATTGGGTTTACAAGCAGACAATATTACAAAGCAAACAAGAAAACATTAAACTCACCTGAATTGGCGGTTCCTTTTAGAGGGTTTTTCTGTAATGGAAAATGATAGAATACAATTATACATCTGGACTTTTATATGATCACCATTTTTATAAGAATTTATGATTTCAGGATATAGTGGATGTTTCACAAATAATATAATGGTCATCACCTGATATTAATAAACATTTCATGTAGTGCAAACCTTGACATTTATTTTTACATTATACACAAATTATCCAAATTGCATCTCCCTGGACTTCAAAATCACTTTGAGATTATACACCTTTGATCCTTTGTCTTGTGGTTAGATTAGAAAGTAGTTGATCTTAGGCATTGGATACCCCCCCCCCCCCTCGCCTTCCCTAAGTCGGCTTTCTCTGACTCAATAAAGGTTCTGCGTCCCAGGAGGAGCGCAGCTCGGGAGACGCTATACCTAACCAACAGTTCCCTGAAGCATCTGATCACTAGATCTCTCTCCCCAGATCCTGACCAGAGGTAGCGGATAGCTTGGACCACATACTGCATGGCACCTGGCCGGGGAAGTAGACAGGTTGGTGCCGGGCCTTGGATGGAAGTCCTAGCGCGAAACTGGTCAACCTGTGGTAGGATTGTTCTATTTGTCCTTTCTAAGCCCAAACATATGAGGATTATGATTGGGGAAACTTCTTTTGCCATACCAAGCGTGACATTGTTGTGTCCATAACCCTTTCTTATCCACCTACTCAGCTGTATATCTTATCTTTGTGTTAGTGTCTACTTAGTGCTATTTACTCCCTAGGGAATTGCACATGCTCAAACTGATTGTTTGTGATTGTGCAGAAAGTAAAACAAATGATATCACTTTGTGCTCTTTCAAACTTCTAGGAAGCATTTTAGATAATAAGTTAAGCTTGGTTGGGGTATCAGAAAGGACGACTGACAGGACAAATGACAAATTACAAGGGTACATTTACTTATATTTAAGTTTCAATGTAGCTTTACATTAAATTGAATGCACTTGGTGCAGCATGTGGCACAACCTATAGTTTTAAACTATATCACATTTGGAGCCCTTGTTGTGCTCCATTAATGTTAGAAAGTATTGTGAGTTTTTTAATTTTCCATTCTCTGGTGTTTTATGCATTTATGACCCAAAACCAGAACTGAACAATACGCAGACCCAAGTCCCTCTCCTACAGCACACAATCATTTACACCTTCAATAAAAATAAAACACTTTAGACACTAATACAATCGCTAAGCGAGAGAAAAAATGGCCGACGAAAAAAAAAACGAAAACGAGGCTACAGCACTCTTAACACGTAAAACACCACAAGAAACTCGCAAAACACCACAAGAAACTCGCAAAACACCACGAAGCACCGACGGATAATCTGCAAAGACGCATAACACAGATAACCTGCCATTTGACGCCAATGCGGAAGTACACCACTACGCTAACGGTTTCGTCTCGCGCATGCACACTATTACACTGCACATTCACCACGCTTACACAGCAGCTCCACAGCACTAATGCTGCAGCAACATCAAAACAGATTGTCAGCTCTTCAACACAATGCTTCAAAATAGGTAAAGTATATTAATTTATTAATATATTATATATTTTAGTATTACACACCAAACAGCATTAGCTACCTTACAATTTGATTGGCGTCATTTTTTGACGGGCAATTCGTTAGTGATATATATATCTTTTTTTTTATAATTAACTTTTTTATTGAAAGAATAAACAAATAGAACATCGTAAGTTCAGCAAATCATATAACAAATCTCTCAAGTATCAACAAGATATATCAAAAAGTTTCTTTCAAAGTTTTTCTTTTTTGGTTAGAATAACACATGAACATGTAAAACATATATATAAAGTCACACAAGGTCTTGAACATATATACATTCCTCAAAGCAGACATGTGTCTAGGAGGTACAGCAAGGTGAAACCATAGATCAAACATCAGGTCAACCCATAAAAGTAGTTCACACGAACCTTATTGTGGACCTCGTAGAGTCCATAAGTCCCAGCAGGAGGCCCATCGACGGTATCTTTCATCAATTTCAGCTGAAAGTGAGCTCATAGCCCGAATGAACCTGATTTTGTGAAGTACTTCAATGTGAGTAGGGGAGGTAAGTTTCCAGTGTTTAGCTATGATGCATCTCGTGGCCAAAAATATCTGTGTTGTTAAACATTGTTCTGATTTGAATAGCCCCGTAGTTGGAAGGCCTAGCAAAGCTTCCTCAGGCTTTTGTGTTACTGTTGTCCCCAAAAGTGTTTCTAATAGGTCGTATGTTGCTGTCCATATGGGTCTTATTTTCGGACACTCCCACAGCATGTGAATCAGTGTACCAGTGTCTGTGCAGCCCCTAAAACATGTGTCAGGGTGTGTTTTGTTCAGAAGATGGAGTCTTGCTGGTGTAAGGTACCACCTCATTATTGTCTTAAAAGAGTTTTCTTTTAGTGTCACGTTTAGTGAAGAGGTATTGGCTTGTTTTAGGATCTTATTCCATTGGCTGTCGTCTAGAGTTAACCTGCAAGTCAGCCTCCCATGCAGTTTGGTAATGTGGTTTAACCCTGTTGGTGAGAGACACCATCTGATTGTAAATGATGGCTATATTGGCCTTACCTCCGGGATTGTTGATACAGCATTTCTCAAAGGGAGATTTGGTGTGATATTTGTTGATTTTCGTAGAGTGTGTTAGTGTCTCATTAATTGCCATCAGATTAAGCCACTCTCTATGTGGCACCTGAATTATGTCAGTGATAATTGACGATGTGTTGCTTTGTGAGGTCACCCAGGTATCTGCCACAATTGTTATTTTGTTCTTTATCCACCATTTCATCTGGGTAAATTTATTGAGGTGCTGACCTTTGTGTGATTGCCATAGTGGAATCAAGCCAGAACCCACGCTCAGGAGGTCCACCCTTCTGTTCAGGTCTTTCCATAATTTCAAAGAGTGGCTAATACAAATTGGTAACTCTCCTGTTCGTAGGTCCCGACCTAAGCTAAGCCATAAAACCTGCGATAGTACCCAATGCTTGTCTTCTAGAAGTTGCCTCTCTATGTCTGCCCACACCGGTATGGCCTCTTTTTTAAACCAGGTCGTGGTTTGAGCTAATCTAGTGGCCTTATAATACTTGATTAGATCAGGGAAGGCTAGCCCCCCTTTCTGTTTAGGCGCACACATTGTGGTTCTATTAATTCTTGGTTTCTTGTTATTCCATGCGAACTTAAAAAGTGTTTTTTGCAACACTCTAAGGTCGGGTAACCTGATCGGGGTTGGGATTGTCCTAAATAGGTATAATAATTTGGGAATCACATTCATCTTGATGGAATTTATTCTGCCCAACCATGAGATGTTAAGGAAGGACCACTTGGAGATATCTGCCTTGATTCTGTTAAAGACAGGAGGAAAATTTGCCTCGTATACCAACGCTATAGACCGCGGAATATGAATACCCAAATAAGTTATCTGTTTGGGTGCCCATTTTATGGGAAAGCTGTTTTCTAAGTTCTGTTTCACCGTTTGGGGTAGTGTAATGTTGAGGGATATGCTCTTGTTAGTGTTGATTTTGAACCCTGACACTCTGCCAAAGTCTGTGAGCAATTGGAATAAATTAGGCAGGCTTGGTATTGGATCTGTAAGTGACAGCATGATATCGTCTGCAAAAAGGTTGAGCTTATGCTCATTAGGGCCAATCTGCACTCCTTTAATGTTTGGACAATTTCTAACTGCCGCTGCCAATGGTTCAAGACTAAGGGCGAAGAGCAAGGGGGAGAGTGGGCAGCCCTGTCTAGTTCCCCTAGTAATATTAAATTGTTTGGACACAAATCCCTGATATATAATACATGCTCTGGGATCCCTGTATAAAGGCATAATGCCCTTCAAAAAGCCGTCCCCCAGACCAAACTTCGCCAATGTTTTCCACATAAAAGTCCAGTCTATCCTATCAAATGCCTTTTCGGCGTCTAAAGATAGGAGCATTAGCGGGATATCCTCTCTGGTAGCCAAGTCTATCAGGTTAAAGATTCTCCTGGTGTTGTCGGGTGCTTCTCTACCTGAGATGAAGCCTACCTGGTCCGGATGGATCACGTCCGGCAACAAAGGGGCCAATCTGTTTGCCATTATTTTGGAATATAGTTTGAGGTACGTGTTGATCAATGAGATCGGTCTATAACTACCGCACTGTGCTGGGTCTTTCCCCTCTTTGGGTATTACGATAATTTTAGCCTCTAGAAATTCTGGTCTGAATGAAGAACCAGAAAGGAAACTGTTAAATAATTCTTGGAGGTGCGGTAGCAAGAGATCGATGTATTGTTTATAATAAAAATTTGTGAATCCATCCGGACCAGGTGCTGCATGTGATCTCGTGGCCTTAATAGCCTGTTTAATTTCCTCAGCAGTTATGGGGTCTGCTAGGGTCTCTGCCTGTGATTCCTCAATTTGTGGCAGCTGAATCCCAGAAAGAAATTCATCAATTTGTGATTTGTGAGAGTAGGATCCTGAGTGAGAGGGGGCGGAATACAGTTCTGTATAAAATTGTCGAAAGACATAAGCAATCTGGTCTGGTTTAGAGACCGGGCCTTTCCCTTTAGTAAATATCTTTGGGATGAATGAGTCCGCCCTCTGTGCTTTAAGCTTTCTGGCCAACATACTGTCAGGTTTATTGGTGCTCATAAAGAAGCTGGCCTGCGTACGTTGCAGCATGGAGACCACCTTCTTCCTGAGCACTGTGTTTAAGGTGTGTTTGTATTTCAGAATTTCATTGTAGATCTTAGGATCATGATTCCTGGCAAATAGTGATTGTAACTCTGTGATCTTGCTATTGAGGTCCCTAATTTGCACTCTATCTGCTTTTTTCGCTGCTGCTCCTAGCTGAATACAAACTCCTCTAATCACTGCCTTATGGGCTGCCCACACTCCTCCCCCGTCGACCTCACCCCCACTATTGATCCCGAAGTATTCCACAATTGCACTGCTGATTTTTTCCCTTAGGACTAGATCGTTTAATAGACAGGGATTTAGTGCCCACGAGGGGGACCGTCCCGCTGGTAGAAGTCCAGACAGGGAGATCAGAACCAGGTCATGATCTGACCACGAAATGGGTCGAATGGAAGCTGCTTCTAAGTTTAGTGATAGGTGTTGTTGAATGAACAGGTAATCAATTCTGGAGTGTGACAGATGTCTGGGGGAGTAAAAAGTATACTCTCGATCAGTGGGGTTCATTATCCTCCAACTGTCTATCAGGCAATTAGATCTGAGAATATGTTTAAGAGCTCGGGTAGCCGTGGGAGGTGTGAGTTTAGTGGTAGCAGTTGATTTGTCTGTAGATGGATCTAGGACTGTGTTCATGTCCCCCCCTATGATCAGGAGGGAGTGCTCCCAGCCCATAATCAGATCTGAAATCTTAGTAAAGAATTGCTTCTGATCAGTGTTTGGCGCATATATGTTAAGGAAGGTAATTTTCTGGTCATGAACGGTGCCATGTACTGCCACATATCTACTGTTATGAACAGAAGGGCCCACTGGACTATTTGGGGTTCATCAGGTGTTATATGTGTGGTTAGAAGGTACTAACAATTTGCTTAACATTTATATCATGGATGTAATAAGTGCATGTGGTGCTGTAATTGACTCATATTGCAAAACTGTATCTGTATTAGAAATAGGATAGTGGAATTTATATGGCCCTGCGATCGGCCACGTGTGAAGGCTCTGGCTTTATTCATGAAAGGGGTAACTAGTTTTATGGCTCTGTAAGAGGAGAAACAAAAGGTGTAATTAGAAGAAAGTCAGATGGCTCTCTACATCAGGAAATCATGTGGGTGAGGGGGAATAGCAAGCTATTTGCCTAGGAGGATGGGCTAGAACTGGGGGCAGTCTTTGGTGTTTTGTGTCATCTTTCTGTTTTTTTTTATATATCTTTGTAACAATAAAGAAGTGGCCAGTCTGACTTTGGACACACTAAACACAGGTGGTGTCAGAGTCTGCTTGTACTAATCCAAGGTACATGGGTGTGATTCTTAGATCCTAAGAATAGGGGTCTGAGGTGCATGTCTCTGCAGTAATGATGCGGTCATCTGAAGTGTCTGCTGGTGTTGAGATCTGAACAAAAAGTTGCGACCGTGGAGAGAGATTTGGGGTGAGCGTGGTCCCCCAAATTGGCCGGTCGTGACATTTGGCTGGTAGCGGTGGGGATCTCTGTATAAAACACAGAAGGATGGCAGCTTATGAAGAGATGTCTGCAGCAGAGGAGGAGGAAGTGTCCAGACGGTATCAAAGATGGATGGAGGTAATGCCTGCAGGTTTTACTAAGGATCAGCAGAGGGAACTCCGGATACAAATCACACAGGAGGTACAGGGGAACAGGAGAAGGGTAAGCAATGGCCCTGTCTCAGCTCCTGTGGAGGGGAAATGCTTATCCCCAGTAGAGAAAGAGAGCCAGGTGACAGAGGCAAAGGACTGCAGAGGAATGGCCCTTCTAAAGCAATGGATGGCGTTCCTGGGATTGTGGCAGGACCATGAGCTGTCATGCTGGCTGAAGAAACTGGTATGGAAAGAGATTGCCTTAGAGAAACAGTATCATGCCAGGATAGGGCCTGTTGGTGCCCTTGAAGAGGATCTCTATGTTCAATTGGAGCTAATAGATGGGCTCTGGGAGATCGTCTTTGGTGATCCTGAATGTGGCATGGGGACTGTAAGGAGGAAAAATAACTTATTTCTTAAACGCTGTCATGGTCTGGGATTAGAACCATGGTCCCCGGAGTCTAATTTGCTGGAACCCCTGATTCAGCAAGAGCTGCAGCTGGAGGCTGAGTATGTTGAATTGCTGGATGAGGCATCCATGGAGGGGTTTTGGCCATCCAGTTGGGAGGAACCCTTTCAGGTGGACAGGGAGGAAAATGATTGGTTACCAGAGGTCTGGGGAGAGGATATTGTGGACTCTGACCAGGACAATACCAATGTGGAGATACAAATGGACAAGGCCCAGTTAATTTTTGCTACAACTGGGACAGATGAGGAGGGTACCATACATTATGGGTACATCTCAAAACTGGTGGAGTCTGAGTCTCAGACAGGAAAAGCAGGCCAGATGGAGGGCCTGGGAGAGTTCTGGAAAGAACCAGAGATGGATCGTGAACCTAACATGGGGTTCCCGTGGATAACTACAGTCCAGGAACCAGCCATGGGTACAGGGGCGAACACCGAGAACAACCTTGGGACTGTGTCAGACCAAGGGGGCCAGCCAGATCCAAATGGCTGGGGCACAATTGCTAATAACAAGGCAATTGAGAAGACAGAGAATGTCTGTAAAACTGATGGCCCAAGGGTATGTCTGGATGAGAGCTGTGAGGTCCTGCCAGGGAACACAGTGACCAAAGATCCCAAGGGAGGCAAGATGGAATACAACGCACCAACTGTGGTCCAAGGAGATGGAAAAATGGAGTCCCATGCCCAGACCATTGCTGCAGGTGAGAGGGGTTACCATGCCCAGACTGTGGTGCAGGTGAAAGTGGAGCCTCCATTCCAGACCACCATCATGGATGCTGGGTTCAGTATCAGACTGGTATGTTCCTCCCTGGAGGTGTTAGTTTATGGGACTCCCAAGGAAAATGTTTCCTCTCAGACATTGGGAAGAGGAGGGCACTGGCCCTGGTTTTTGGGAGGGGGGCGAGCCATGTCACCTTGGGAACTGTCACTTGGACTTTGTACCACCCTGGGACCCTTTGGACTGGGTGAACTAATAGGCCCAAGGACTGTTTTAGATGCAGCTGCCCAATTAAATTGTCTTCCACAATGGATGGGGAGGAAGGGGGCATGTGCCATGGCCCAAGGAAGGCGGTTGGCAATTGAGCCATGGAGGCTGTGCCCAAAATTGTGTGCCCATTGGAATTGGAAGAAATGTGGACTATGAGGCAATTACAATCACCATCACTTGCACAAGTGAGATCAGTGTGGCTAGAAATTTGTCCGTCAGGACGAATTCCTAGGCGACACTAGGATGGGGGAAACTAGCTGTTATGAACAGAAGGGCCCACTGGACTATTTGGGGTTCATCAGGTGTTATATGTGTGGTTAGAAGGTACTAACAATTTGCTTAACATTTATATCATGGATGTAATAAGTGCATGTGGTGCTGTAATTGACTCATATTGCAAAACTGTATCTGTATTAGAAATAGGATAGTGGAATTTATATGGCCCTGCGATCGGCCACGTGTGAAGGCTCTGGCTTTATTCATGAAAGGGGTAACTAGTTTTATGGCTCTGTAAGAGGAGAAACAAAAGGTGTAATTAGAAGAAAGTCAGATGGCTCTCTACATCAGGAAATCATGTGGGTGAGGGGGAATAGCAAGCTATTTGCCTAGGAGGATGGGCTAGAACTGGGGGCAGTCTTTGGTGTTTTGTGTCATCTTTCTGTTTTTTTTTATATATCTTTGTAACAATAAAGAAGTGGCCAGTCTGACTTTGGACACACTAAACACAGGTGGTGTCAGAGTCTGCTTGTACTAATCCAAGGTACATGGGTGTGATTCTTAGATCCTAAGAATTTGGGGTCTGAGGTGCATGTCTCTGCAGTAATGATGCGGTCATCTGAAGTGTCTGCTGGTGTTGAGATCTGAACAAAAAGTTGCGACCGTGGAGAGAGATTTGGGGTGAGCGTGGTCCCCCAAATTGGCCGGTCGTGACATCTACCCTCTGGGTCTGTCTGAGTGCGGGTGTGGCGAAATGTAAGCCTATTATGAATAAGGAGAGTCACCCCTCTTTTCTTTTCTGTTGCGGTGGAGTGGAAAGTTTGTTTATATGCTTTCCCCCAGTATTTGGGGACCGCTAGTTTCTTAAAATGTGTTTCTTGCACAAATATTACATCTCCCCCTAGTCTCTGATACTCTTTTATGGCAACCCCTCTCTTAATCGGTTCATTCAGGCCCTGAGCATTATGTGAAATGATATTAATATTCATGACTCACCGATTGTCTGGGGCTCAAGGCCAAGCTTAGTAGAGCACTAAGGGTTATAGCTGCCTTCGAGTATCTAGTCTGATGAGCCTCCCGCTGGGACTCCGTCCAGAAACCACCTGCGTCACTTCACTGTGCAAATTGATGTAAACGTAAAGTAAAAAGTTAGGGTAGAACGGATGAGGAGAACACAACGATATACAGTGGTTGAAACTGCTTGTCAAGTAATCCGGCGTCAAATTTGTTGACACAAATTTATCAAAAAAAAAAAAACTTCTTTTTTTTTTAATTTAAAAAAAAAAATTATACTAATAGAATATAACAAAACTAGGAACGTAGTATAACACTACTTCAAGGAGAGCGAGCGCTGTCCTTTTAATTAAATTGGTGAGTCCAGTAGTATTAGACTCCAATACTGACTGGATTCGCCGGGGGGGGGGGGGGGGGGGTGTATATGGTGAAGCCCTTAAGGGACACTATCAATATCTATATAAAAAAAAAAAGAAGAAATATTCTTCTAAAGTGACAGATAGTTATGCAAGAGTTTAACTAGTCATGTCTGTTCATATTTTTGGTCGCAAGTTTTAGAAGATCAAAATAAGAGGTAGAACCTAACTATAACATATCATATAACAATACATCACAGTGTTATTGGATCTATGGCACATCTGGCTGGTCAGGGGCCCTGTTTTGATGTCTTCTGGAGGGGAGGTTGGAACCTCTACCACGAGAATTAAGACCAACTGTTCTTCCTCGGGGACCCTCTGTCAACTCCCTGACGGGTTGGCTGTCGCCAGAAATTCCAGGAGCATCTGTTAAAGTAATGCCCCAGGTAGCTAGAAGGGCCATCCCCTCCTCTAGGGTTCTGATGGTAAAGAACTTGCCGTCCCTGGCAATCAGTAGGCGAAATGGAAAGCCCCAAGAGTATTTCCAGCCATGGGCCAGGATGTTGTCCAGGAGTGGTTTCATCATTTTCCTCTTGAATAACGTTTGTTGAGCGAGGTCCGCAAAGACACTTGGTCTGTGCCCTTCGATGTCAGGGATACCCCCCCTGGATGCTCTCATGAACATTTCCTTAGTTGTATAGTAATGGAAGCGGGCGATGATATCTCTGGGGCGTTCAGACATGGTGGAACGACCTCCCAGAGCTCTATGGATCCGGTCCAGTCTGTATTGCTCAGAGTCCAGATTTGGTAGCAGAAACTCACAGAGCTCTGACATGTATAGATGGAGGTCAGTTACTGATTCAGGTACGTTTCTCAGTCTGATATTCTGTCTCCGAGATCTATTTTCTAGGTCTTCCTGAAATGTTAAGTGGCGGGCTTGCTCCTCCTTTAGCATGGAGATTTCTTCCTCAATCTTGACATGAGATTGTTTTAGTTTGTTATATTTTCCTTCAAGCGAGTCAGTTTTAGCGTCCACTCTTTTTATCTCGGACGTCAAGTCTGCTGAGACTTTTTGGATGTCCGCTCTGATGTCCTCCCTGAATGTGAGGATCAGGTCTTTGAGGTCTTGGATATCACCCTTAGTGCTTGGCGCTGTATGCTCCATCGTTGTTGCTGCCGTGGTTTTTGAGTTAGGCTGTTGTTTTTGAGATGCAGGGGGTGACGCTCTAGGCAAGTAATAAGATTGTATATTCTTGCTACTTTTTCTCGTAGCTACTCCAGCCATGACATAAGAAAAGGTATTTTGTCACTTTTGCGTTTGTAAGTGTCCCCATGTAACGGGCATATGGGAATAGGAAGTTACATCCTGGAGAATATCAAGTCTCTCATGTGAAACATATGCCCCATAAGCTTTGTGCTATCAGGAAGTCCCTTTGTGGTTTACCACTTTCCTCCACTAGATGGCAGTGGCAGACCAGGGAAGTATCAGATGTAATTGATAGTTTTAATTTCTTGTAGTAGTAAGTTAATGTAGTTTAAAGATCACTGATGTTATATTCCTGAAATTTCTCTGGGTAGTAGTGCTGTAAATCTTTATTGCAGTACACTGAATATATGTGCACCCCATTAGACCCCAAGATATAGTAAGTTACCAGAGTGCTTCAGGAATTGTCACTTTGACCCTCGGGCGGCTGAATTGTAGTGTGCTCTGCTCAGCACCAGCCACATTGTAGCTTGATCCGCCAAAGAAGGAATAAAATACTTTTATTGTGCACATGAGAATATGTGAACTTCCAATGTAGGGTAGATGGTGCCCCTTTTCTACTTTGACAGATAACAATTGTATCCACCTGCCTTTGGTGTCAGGCAGCTGCATGCACTTAGTGAAATCAGAATGGCAGTCAGTCACTGGGCCTAGCCCTGCCCTAGTTAGAGCATAGAGACCACAAGTCACAAAATGCCCCCTATCACAGGGGAGTGAGGCATAAGAACTTGCAGAGTTGTGTGTCACAGTTCCAAGGTAATGATAGTTGGATTCTTTGCCACAGCTGTAAATATTGACAACAGAAAATCAGGGCTTGGCTGTCGTTTGAAATAGGACTAGAACATAAGAATGCAAATCAGGCTCTAGTCACACACTTAACAAACTTCAGTAGACAATAGCAACAAAATCAAAGGACACTGGGTTGTAAAGGCCTAAGTAGGCTTGTCAGTTGTAGTGGATTTCAGAGGCACTGATAGGCATGTCAGTTGTAGTGGATTTTCAGAAGCACAGATATATATATTGCATTCCTGATTTGCATTTTTAAGCCTGAGCATGTAATTTTCGTAAGCTGCCACTTGGTGGTAGTGTTGAGCTGTCTTTTATACAGGGAGTAGTCATCAGCAAGCTTATACAACCAGTGTAGCCGATCCCTTTATCTCATATAACATAAACAAGTTAAGATGATAAGGGATTGAGGAAAAAAAAAGTAAATTCCTTGTCTTAAACAGTTCATTACATTTGGCTGTGGCAGTTTTGCTTCAATTGCTTTGCTGATTAGAGTCCAGCACCAATTAGGATTTAATAAACAGAGCTTTTAATGATGGTTGCAAACATATGTGTCCCAGCAATGAGATGCTGTAAAGGTACAGTCCCTGGGGTGTGGGGGTACAACTCCACTTGCTCTTTATGATCCCAGATTGGTGTAGAAGTTCATTGAATGCACTTTAATCCCTTTTTTTCTATGTCCACCAGTGTCTGTGTGTAGTTGCAGGGCTATTGCTAGCTTTACCCTGTGTTAGCTTTCAGTAGTAATCCATATAGAGTGCTTGTTAATTTTTATGAAGTGAAAAATTAGATGTTGTGCTCCACTTTATATCTCCCATCAAGAGGCCCTTCCCTGGGTAGGTGAGCTGGGGTCTAGCTGGGGTAGGATGACATAAAAGGGTCCCCTTTGGGGTTTAGACTCACCAGACACCTTTCCAATAGTTGTTGATTGTGCCCCATCCAGTATCTTTCAGTCCAGTAGATCTGTGCTAAAGTGAAGTCCAAAAGTTGCTGCACAGTGCTAGAGCAATCCAGACTGTTCAGTCACTGCATCTGGTCTTGTAGATCAAAAATAATCCAAATTGCTTGGTAATTTCATGTTGTATTAAAGCCTTTTTGCAGGGAGCTCTGTAATTGTGCTTCCTCTCTGTTTGCTGCTTGCCACACCTCCCCGTGATATATATATCTTAACTTTGCCTTTTCCTTATCACGACTATCTGGCCCTCTAAGCTGGCTAAGATCCGGCAGCCTCTGGCACAGACTGGCTACCCCTCACAGTAGGGGAAGGATCGGACCACATATATATATATATTTGAGTGTGTGTAGACATGAAGATATATAGCCCACAATGATCGTATCCCACCACTGGCTGGGAAACCCATGTACCCACTCCAGAATATCTGTTTTAGTAACTAGAACCAATAAGCAATCATAAAAACTCACCTGGATTCTCCCCACAGACTGCAAATTCTTCCCCTAAAGTAGTAAATTAAAGAATATCAGGAAAATGAAAATCCACTTTAGAAAAAAAATGTACATTGAGAATTTAAGTGAGAAAGTTTTTTTCTGATATAACCTAAGCGTGCAGACTTATTGCAGAGGAGCTAACTATTGTAAAATGTATTTTCCCACAAGATAAACGTAATACCTTCTCCAAATAAGAATATTTGATAATAATAATAAAATGACACCAAGGAACAATACAGAATAGTTACATCTGAATGTGATCTATAATATATTATGACCGGGTCAGCCTTACGGGAGGTCCTTGGACCTGCGGCTGACGACCTCTAAGTAAGACGTCAGGACTCCGCGTCAGTCTCGTTACAGAGCTCGGTTGATAATTAGTTACACCCTCTGGCTAATGAAGGCAAATATCTCATACTAGTAACTTGCCCGTATCATAGATTGTTATCTTGTATTGGCAGTGCTCTCTCTCTCTGTGCTCTCTCTCTCTGTACTCTCTCTCTCTCTCTCAGTGCTCTCTCTCTCTCTGTGCTCTCTCTCTCTCTCTCTGTACTCTCTCTCTCTCTCAGTGCTCTCTCTCTCTGTACTCTCTCTCTCTCTCAGTGCTCTCTCTCTCTCTCAGTGCTCTCTCTCTCTCAGTGCTCTCTCTCTCTCTGTGCTCTCTCTCTGTGTGGTTTCTCTCTCTCCCTGTGCGCTTTCTCTCTATGGGCTCCCTTTCTCTGTGCGCTCTCTCTTTCTCTCTGTGTGCTCTCGCTGTCTCTCTGTGCGCTCTCGCTTTCTCTCTCCCTGCCTGTGCTCTCTGTCTCCCTGAGCGCATTCTATCTCTCTCTCTGGGCGCTGTCTCTCCCTGTACACCCTCACTCTCTGCTCTCTCACTCTCTCCCCGTGCTCTCTCTGTCCGCTCTCTGTCTCTCTGTTCTCTTTTTCGCTGTGTGCTCTCACTCTTCTCTTAGTGTGCTCTCACTGTTTCTGTCTGTGCACTCTCTTACTTTTGCGCTCTCTCTCTCTCTGTGCACCCTCCCTCTGTGCACTCTCACTCTCTCTCTTGGTACTTGTGCACTCTCTCTCTCCCTCTCTATGCACTCTGGCTCTCTCTCTGTGCGCCCTCCCTCTGTGTACTCTCTCTGTGCGCTCTGTATCTCTCTCTCCCTCTCTCTCTACCTGTGCCCTCTCCCCCTCTCTGGGCGCTCTCTCTCTCCCTCAATGAATGCTCTTTCGATGTACACTGTCGCTCTCTTACTGAGTGCTCTCGCTCTGTGCTCTCTCTGTGTGCTCTCTATATCTCTCTTTGTTCGCTCTCTCACTCTCCCTGCGCTCACTCTGTGTGCACTCTCGCTCTCTCTCTCTCTCTCTTTTCGCTCTCTCACTCTCCTTGTTCTCATTCTGTGTGCGCTCTCTCTCTCCCTGTGTGCTCTCCATGCACACTCGCTCTTCCTCTCTGCACTCTATATCTCTCTGTTCGCTCTCTCTCTCTGTTTGCTGTCTCACTCTCCCTGCACTCTCTCTGTGTGCTCTGTCTCTCCCTCTCTGGGTGCTCTTGCGATGTACACTGTCGCTCTCTCCCTGTGTGCTCTCTCTCTCTGTGCTCTCTCTGTACGCTCTGTATGCACTCTCACTCTTTCTCTGTGCACTCTATATCTCTCTGTTCGCTCTCTTTCTGTTTGCTCTCTCACTCTCCCTGCACTCTTTCTGTGTGCTCTCTCTCTCTCGCTCCCTGTTTCTGCCCGTGTGGTCTGCCTGCATGCTGTCTCTGCTTTTGTGTTGTCTCTGTGCTGTCTCTAGCCCTGTGCTGTCTCTGCTTGTGTGCTGTCTCTGTCTCTGTGCTGTCTCTGTCTCTGCCTGTGTGCTGTCTCTGCCTCTGTGCTGTCTCTAGCCCTGTGCTGTCTCTAGCACTGTGCTGTCTCTTGCCCTTTGCTGTCTCTAGCCCTGTGCTGTCTCTGCCTCTGTGCTGTCTCTGCCTCTGTGCTGTCTCTGCCTCTGTGCTGTCTCTGCCTCTGTGCTGTCTCTAGCCCTGTGCTGTCTCTGTGCTGTCTCTGCCTCTGTGTTGTCTCTAGCAGTGTGCTGTCTCTGCCTCTGTGCTGTCTCTTGCCCTTTGCTGTCTCTGCCTCTGTGCTGTCTCTGCCTCTGTGCTGTCTCTGCCTCTGTGCTGTCTCTGCCTCTGTGCTGTCTCTGCCTCTGTGCTGTCTCTAGCCCTGTGCTGTCTCTGTGCTGTCTCTGCCTCTGTGCTGTCTCTAGCAGTGTGCTGTCTCTGCCTCTGTGTTGTCTCTAGCCCTGTGCTGTCTCTGCCTCTGTGCTGTCTCTGCCTCTGTGCTATCTCTAGCCCTGTGCTGTCTCTGTGCTGTCTCTGCCTCTGTGCTGTCTCTAGCCCTGTGCTGTCTCTGCCTCTGTGCTGTCTCTAGCCCTGTGCTGTCTCTGTGCTGTCTCTGCCTCTGTGCTGTCTCTAGCCCTGTGCTGTCTCTGCCTCTGTGCTGTCTCTGTCTCTGTGCTGTCTCTGCCTCTGTGCTGTCTCTAGCCCTGTGCTGTCTCTGCCTCTGTGCTGTCTCTAGCCCTGTGCTGTCTCTGCCTCTGTGCTGTCTCTAGCTCTGTGCTGTCTCTGTGCTGTCTCTGCCTCTGTGCTGTCTCTAGCCCTGTGCTGTCTCTGCCTCTGTGCTGTCTCTAGCTCTGTGCTGTCTCTGTCTCTGTGCTGTCTCTAGCCCTGTGCTGTCTCTGCCTCTGTGCTGTCTCTGTCTCTGTGCTGTCTCTGCCTCTGTGCTGTCTCTAGCCCTGTGCTGTCTCTGCCTCTGTGCTGTCTCTAGCTCTGTGCTGTCTCTGTGCTGTCTCTGCCTCTGTGCTGTCTCTAGCCCTGTGCTGTCTCTGCCTCTGTGCTGTCTCTAGCTCTGTGCTGTCTCTGTCTCTGTGCTGTCTCTAGCCCTGTGCTGTCTCTGCCTCTGTGCTGTCTCTGTCTCTGTGCTGTCTCTGCCTCTGTGCTGTCTCTAGCCCTGTGCTGTCTCTGCCTCTGTACTGTCTCTAGCTCTGTGCTGTCTCTAGCCCTGTGCTGTCTCTGCCTCTGTGCTGTCTCTGCTTCAGTGCTGTCTCTAGCCCTGTGCTGTCTCTAGCCCTGTGCTGTCTCTGCCTCTGTGCTGTCTCTGCTTCAGTGTTGTCTCTAGCCCTGTGCTGTCTCTGCCTCTGTGCTGTCTCTAGCTCTGTGCTGTCTCTAGCCCTGTGCTGTCTCTAGCCCTGTGCTGTCTCTGCCTCTGTACTGTCTCTAGCTCTGTGCTGTCTCTGTCTCTGTACTGTCTCTAGCTCTGTGCTGTCTCTGTCTCTGTGCTGTCGCTGCCTCTCTCACTCTTCTCTTAGTGTGCTCTCACTGTTTCTGTCTGTGCACTCTCTTACTTTTGCGCTCTCTCTCTCTCTGTGCACCCTCCCTCTTTGCACTTTCGCTCTCTCTCTTGGTACTTGTGCACTCTCTCTCTCCCTCTCTATGCACTCTGGCTCTCTCTCTGTGCGCCCTCCCTCTGTTTACTCTCTCTGTGCGCTCTGTATCTCTCTCTCCCTCTCTCTCTACCTGTGCCCTCTCCCCCTCTCTGGGCGCTCTCTCTCTCCCTCAATGAATGCTCTTTCGATGTACACTGTCGCTCTCTTACTGAGTGCTCTCGCTCTGTGCTCTCTCTGTGTGCTCTCTATATCTCTCTTTGTTCGCTCTCTCACTCTCCCTGCGCTCACTCTGTGTGCACTCTCGCTCTCTCTCTCTCTCTCTTTTCGCTCTCTCACTCTCCTTGTTCTCATTCTGTGTGCGCTCTCTCTCTCCCTGTGTGCTCTCCATGCACACTCGCTCTTCCTCTCTGCACTCTATATCTCTCTGTTTGCTCTCTCTCTCTGTTTGCTGTCTCACTCTCCCTGCACTCTCTCTGTGTGCTCTGTCTCTCCCTCTCTGGGTGCTCTTGCGATGTACACTGTCGCTCTCTCCCTGTGTGCTCTCTCTCTCTGTGCTCTCTCTGTACGCTCTGTATGCACTCTCACTCTTTCTCTGTGCACTCTATATCTCTCTGTTCGCTCTCTTTCTGTTTGCTCTCTCACTCTCCCTGCACTCTTTCTGTGTGCTCTCTCTCTCTCGCTCCCTGTTTCTGCCCGTGTGGTCTGCCTGCATGCTGTCTCTGCTTTTGTGTTGTCTCTGTGCTGTCTCTAGCCCTGTGCTGTCTCTGCCTCTGTGCTGTCTCTGTCTCTGTGCTGTCTCTGCCTCTGTGCTGTCTCTAGCCCTGTGCTGTCTCTGCCTCTGTGCTGTCTCTAGCTCTGTGCTGTCTCTGTGCTGTCTCTGCCTCTGTGCTGTCTCTAGCCCTGTGCTGTCTCTGCCTCTGTGCTGTCTCTAGCTCTGTGCTGTCTCTGTCTCTGTGCTGTCTCTAGCCCTGTGCTGTCTCTGCCTCTGTGCTGTCTCTGTCTCTGTGCTGTCTCTGCCTCTGTGCTGTCTCTAGCCCTGTGCTGTCTCTGCCTCTGTGCTGTCTCTAGCTCTGTGCTGTCTCTGTGCTGTCTCTGCCTCTGTGCTGTCTCTAGCCCTGTGCTGTCTCTGCCTCTGTGCTGTCTCTAGCTCTGTGCTGTCTCTGCCTCTGTACTGTCTCTAGCTCTGTGCTGTCTCTAGCCCTGTGCTGTCTCTGCCTCTGTGCTGTCTCTGCTTCAGTGCTGTCTCTAGCCCTGTGCTGTCTCTAGCCCTGTGCTGTCTCTGTCTCTGTGCTGTCTCTGCCTCTGTGCTGTCTCTGCTTCTGTGCTGTCTCTAGCCCTGTGCTGTCTCTAGCCCTGTGCTGTCTCTGCCTCTGTGCTGTCTCTGCTTCAGTGTTGTCTCTAGCCCTGTGCTGTCTCTGCCTCTGTGCTGTCTCTGCCTCTGTGCTGTCTCTAGCCCTGTGCTGTCTCTGCCTCTGTGCTGTCTCTAGCTCTGTGCTGTCTCTAGCCCTGTGCTGTCTCTGCCTCTGTACTGTCTCTAGCTCTGTGCTGTCTCTGTCTCTGTGCTGTCGCTGCCTCTCTCACTCTTCTCTTAGTGTGCTCTCACTGTTTCTGTCTGTGCACTCTCTTACTTTTGCGCTCTCTCTCTCTCTGTGCACCCTCCCTCTGTGCACTCTCACTCTCTCTCTTGGTACTTGTGCACTCTCTCTCTCCCTCTCTATGCACTCTGGCTCTCTCTCTGTGCGCCCTCCCTCTGTGTACTCTCTCTGTGCGCTCTGTATCTCTCTCTCCCTCTCTCTCTACCTGTGCCCTCTCCCCCTCTCTGGGCGCTCTCTCTCTCCCTCAATGAATGCTCTTTCGATGTACACTGTCGCTCTCTTACTGAGTGCTCTCGCTCTGTGCTCTCTCTGTGTGCTCTCTATATCTCTCTTTGTTCGCTCTCTCACTCTCCCTGCGCTCACTCTGTGTGCACTCTCGCTCTCTCTCTCTCTCTCTTTTCGCTCTCTCACTCTCCTTGTTCTCATTCTGTGTGCGCTCTCTCTCTCCCTGTGTGCTCTCCATGCACACTCGCTCTTCCTCTCTGCACTCTATATCTCTCTGTTCGCTCTCTCTCTCTGTTTGCTGTCTCACTCTCCCTGCACTCTCTCTGTGTGCTCTGTCTCTCCCTCTCTGGGTGCTCTTGCGATGTACACTGTCGCTCTCTCCCTGTGTGCTCTCTCTCTCTGTGCTCTCTCTGTACGCTCTGTATGCACTCTCACTCTTTCTCTGTGCACTCTATATCTCTCTGTTCGCTCTCTTTCTGTTTGCTCTCTCACTCTCCCTGCACTCTTTCTGTGTGCTCTCTCTCTCTCGCTCCCTGTTTCTGCCCGTGTGGTCTGCCTGCATGCTGTCTCTGCTTTTGTGTTGTCTCTGTGCTGTCTCTGCTTTTGTGTTGTCTCTGTGCTGTCTCTAGCCCTTTGCTGTCTCTAGCCGTGTGCTGTCTCTGTCTCTGTGCTGTCTCTGTCTCTGCCTGTGTGCTGTCTCTGCCTCTGTGCTGTCTCTAGCCCTGTGCTGTCTCTAGCACTGTGCTGTCTCTTGCCCTTTGCTGTCTCTAGCCCTGTGCTGTCTCTGCCTCTGTGCTGTCTCTGCCTCTGTGCTGTCTCTGCCCCTGTGCTGTCTCTGCCTCTGTGCTGTCTCTAGCCCTGTGCTGTCTCTGTGCTGTCTCTGCCTCTGTGTTGTCTCTAGCAGTGTGCTGTCTCTGCTTTTGTGTTGTCTCTGTGCTGTCTCTGCTTTTGTGTTGTCTCTGTGCTGTCTCTAGCCCTTTGCTGTCTCTAGCCGTGTGCTGTCTCTGTCTCTGTGCTGTCTCTGTCTCTGCCTGTGTGCTGTCTCTGCCTCTGTGCTGTCTCTAGCCCTGTGCTGTCTCTAGCACTGTGCTGTCTCTTGCCCTTTGCTGTCTCTAGCCCTGTGCTGTCTCTGCCTCTGTGCTGTCTCTGCCTCTGTGCTGTCTCTGCCCCTGTGCTGTCTCTGCCTCTGTGCTGTCTCTAGCCCTGTGCTGTCTCTGTGCTGTCTCTGCCTCTGTGTTGTCTCTAGCAGTGTGCTGTCTCTGCTTTTGTGTTGTCTCTGTGCTGTCTCTGCTTTTGTGTTGTCTCTGTGCTGTCTCTAGCCCTTTGCTGTCTCTAGCCGTGTGCTGTCTCTGTCTCTGTGCTGTCTCTGTCTCTGCCTGTGTGCTGTCTCTGCCTCTGTGCTGTCTCTAGCCCTGTGCTGTCTCTAGCACTGTGCTGTCTCTTGCCCTTTGCTGTCTCTAGCCCTGTGCTGTCTCTGCCTCTGTGCTGTCTCTGCCTCTGTGCTGTCTCTGCCCCTGTGCTGTCTCTGCCTCTGTGCTGTCTCTAGCCCTGTGCTGTCTCTGTGCTGTCTCTGCCTCTGTGTTGTCTCTAGCAGTGTGCTGTCTCTGCCTCTGTGCTGTCTCTTGCCCTTTGCTGTCTCTGCCTCTGTGCTGTCTCTGCCTCTGTGCTGTCTCTGCCTCTGTGCTGTCTCTAGCCCTGTGCTGTCTCTGTGCTGTCTCTGCCTCTGTGCTGTCTCTAGCAGTGTGCTGTCTCTGCCTCTGTGCTGTCTCTAGCCCTGTGCTGTCTCTGCCTCTGTGCTGTCTCTGCCTCTGTGCTGTCTCTAGCCCTGTGCTGTCTCTGTGCTGTCTCTGCCTCTGTGCTGTCTCTAGCCCTGTGCTGTCTCTGCCTCTGTGCTGTCTCTAGCCCTGTGCTGTCTCTGTGCTGTCTCTGCCTCTGTGCTGTCTCTAGCCCTGTGCTGTCTCTGCCTCTGTGCTGTCTCTGTCTCTGTGCTGTCTCTGCCTCTGTGCTGTCTCTAGCCCTGTGCTGTCTCTGCCTCTGTGCTCTCTCTAGCTCTGTGCTGTCTCTGTGCTGTCTCTGCCTCTGTGCTGTCTCTAGCCCTGTGCTGTCTCTGCCTCTGTGCTGTCTCTAGCTCTGTGCTGTCTCTGTCTCTGTGCTGTCTCTAGCCCTGTGCTGTCTCTGCCTCTGTGCTGTCTCTGTCTCTGTGCTGTCTCTGCCTCTGTGCTGTCTCTAGCCCTGTGCTGTCTCTGCCTCTGTGCTGTCTCTGTCTCTGTGCTGTCTCTGCCTCTGTGTTGTCTCTAGCCCTGTGCTGTCTCTGTCTCTGTGCTGTCTCTGCCTCTGTGCTGTCTCTAGCTCTGTGCTGTTTCTGTGCTGTCTCTGCCTCTGTGCTGTCTCTAGCCCTGTGCTGTCTCTGCCTCTGTGCTGTCTCTAGCTCTGTGCTGTCTCTGCCTCTGTACTGTCTCTAGCTCTGTGCTGTCTCTAGCCCTGTGCTGTCTCTGCCTCTGTGCTGTCTCTGCTTCAGTGCTGTCTCTAGCCCTGTGCTGTCTCTAGCCCTGTGCTGTCTCTGTCTCTGTGCTGTCTCTGCCTCTGTGCTGTCTCTGCTTCTGTGCTGTCTCTAGCCCTGTGCTGTCTCTAGCCCTGTGCTGTCTCTGCCTCTGTGCTGTCTCTGCTTCTGTGCTGTCTCTAGCCCTGTGCTGTCTCTGCCTCTGTGCTGTCTCTGCCTCTGTGCTGTCTCTAGCCCTGTGCTGTCTCTGCCTCTGTGCTGTCTCTAGCTCTGTGCTGTCTCTAGCCCTGTGCTGTCTCTAGCTCTGTGCTGTCTCTGCCTCTGTACTGTCTCTAGCTCTGTGCTGTCTCTGTCTCTGTGCTGTCGCTGCCTCTGTGCTGTCTCTGCCTCTGTGCTGTCTCTGTCTCTGTGCTGTCTCTAGCCCTGTGCTGTCTCTGCCTCTGTGCTGTCTCTGTCTCTGTGCTGTCTCTGCCTGTGTGCTGTCTCTGTCTCTGTGCTGTCTCTGCCTGTGTGCTGTCTCTGTGCTGTCTCTGTCTCTGTGCTGTCTCTGTCCTGTGTGCTGTCTCTGTGCTGTCTCTGTCTCTGTCTCTCTCTCTGAGGTGTATAATGGCCCCTTTTATCTTGACTCTCAGGCCCCGCCCCGGATGATGTTTTGACCCCTCACCCAATGACATCAGGGTAACACGCAATGAAAACTTTTCTAGTGATTGTTTCAAAAGCAGTTTGTGCACAGATACAAATGTACATTATATAACACGTGCAGCCATTATTTGTATCTAATGATTGAAACATATTCTTTTTAAGGTCTCTTGTAGTGGGGAAACAAGGCGTGGCCCTTTGCGAGTGTTTACATTGAAAGGCCAAATATATAACATAAAAATAATACCAATATTGAATTTTCCCGTGATTTTATTTACTGCAGAAATTCAATATTGTTGTTTCTAGTTCCACATGATCTAATAATTAGCTGCTCTCCCTGCTGCATGCACTAGAAACTGCAATATGGAGTTCTATTTTTTTATTTTTTTTTATTTATGCAAAATAAAAGTAATTATTTATTGCTATTTATTTGTGTTTCAACGCATGCTCCCAGGTCACAAAATATCTTCTCTAATGATTTGTATATTACAAATGTTACATATTACAAGGAGGATAGACAGTCTCCGTCTCACATTGCTTTAGTTTCGGGGCGTCTCTTCTGGCTTCTCTTCTGTTGTCAACATCAATGGAATCTATTGTAGAAAAGTAAGAAAGTCGCAGAAATGACTGAACATCGACCACCCGGACATTGGCCAATTGTCATAGTTGTTTCATGTCCTTCTCCTCATCATAACCTATGACATCTCTGAGTTCTCCGAAGTAACCACCATGGAGGAGATAAGGGAGTCATAAAGAACAACTGAAGAAAACAGTAGAGAGAGTGATGGAGTGGGAAAGGATAATGTGATGGAGTGGGGGGTCCTGGATCCACCAAAGGAAGCGGCTGGACTGAAATAAAGATGTCTGAAGAATGATAGCTCAGATGTTCATGAAGAGGAGCCACGTGGTTGTTTGGATGAGGTAGAGTGTGGTCATGCCAAAGATTATTATTATAAGAAGGTGTTTTATTGTTGAGGGATTTATACATTAGGGTCATGATTTTACATTTTCTTCTGGAGACTATGGGAAGCCAATGGAGGGACTGCCAGAGACGAGCAGAAGACACTGAACATTGAGTATGGTAGATGAGTCTAGTGGAGGAGCCATTATGGAGTGGAGGGAGACGGGGATGGGGAGGCCAGCAAGGAGCGAGTTGTATTAGTAGAGGTAAGATATGATGAGAGAGTGATACCATTGGTATTGGATCTTTATTCCAATATAGACGCTGAGCGCTAAGTCCATCATATGCCCGCACTTCCTTGTTCTGTCCATATTATCCTATATATGCCGGGTATGTGGCGCCGCTGTCGTACCGTTCTGGTAAATCAATGATGATGAGAGAGTGAATTAGAGTTTTGCTGGTGTTTTATGTGACATATTTTGGAGATAGATTGTATGTGAGACAGGAAAGAGAGGGCAGGATCCAGTAGGACCCCAAGACAACGGGCCTGAGAGTGATGATGACATTTCAGATTATAGTCTTGGAGGAAAGTAAAAGTTATCACACAATTACTTTAAATGACTGATTTATACTGATTAAGGGGTTCCCTGGTGGTCCAGTGGTTAGGATTCGGTGCTTTCACCACTGTGTCCTGGGTTCTATTACAGTCAGGGAAGCAAGAGATAACAACACCCTGAAGCCGAGCAGGGTTGAGCCTGGTCAGTTCTTGGATGGGAGACCACCTAGGAATACCAGGAGCTGTATGCTGTGGCCCACTGGAGAAGGAACTGGCAACCCACTCCAGTATATCTGCCATGAATACCAATTGGATCAGCATGGTGTGTTGCGGTCTATGAGGTTACACGTCTAATACAAACACACATACTAATTAAACGCCATGATAGCCGGACCATTCTTGTTACTTCGGAGCACGGCCATGTCCCACTTTCTTTGGTTCTCCCGGATGTTTCACTCAAAGTCCAGGAGGTGGAGAGGACAAGATCGCGTCTATGTTGTACTATACATTTGTGTATAGAGCAGTGTACACATATCAAGTTTATGTTATTTTTCCCTATATGTTCACTTGAAATATTGCTGTATATATAACATGTCATTAAAAACGTAATTTTCTTAAGTAAACTTAAATTAACATTTGCAAATTTTGATTGTCAATCCGCCTTCTTGATCCACCACTAAGGATAAAGTGATATCTCTTTTTAATGGCAGACGCCAATAATTGACAATTACCCAGGTGTTCAGTCCAATGTCATGTGTAAATGAAAGGACTGAGCATGCCCAGACATTCCCAGAAAGGAAGTAATCAGCATAAACCGTGCGGTATCCCTGGGGTCTGGGCGTTATTTCTGTTTGCTTACGGTTTTCGGCTGTACACTTACAAACTTCAAGTTTACTGTAAAAAAATATATTTTTTAGAAAAAATAAAATTCAGTTGATAAATAATTTGTTATTGGCAATAGTTTTATATTATACCACAAGTGAAAACCTTTAATCCCACAAACATTTTACATTGTTTAGTAATTCAGTCGTGACCGACTCTCTGTGACCCTGTGAGCTGCAGCATAAAGTTGGACCATAAGGTTATCTTGGACATAATACTGGAATAGGTTGTCAATTGCTTCTCCAGTGGACTGCACTTTATCTGACCTCTCTGCTATGACACTACATGGCTCATAGATCCAATGACAAAGTACGGATCCAGAAGGGGACATAAACTCAGCCACTTGTAAGTACTTACCTCTCAAGTAATAACAGTTGTAGTAATGGCATCTCCTTCTTGTTGTTTTTAGAACATAATTATTATAACTGTCAGAACTTGTTACTTGGAAAACCTCATCCATGGGAATCAAAATCTCATCTTTCACTTGAGTGATATCTTTAATATTCGCGCCGAAGCAGCTGGTGAACGTAAAGAAGACGTCTTCTCCAGATTTCTCTTGTTTGTCAGTAAATGAAGAAAGAAACTGTCCAAACCTAATGTTGCTCCCAAACTCAGAAGCTGGATAATTATGTATTCCCCCATAAACTGACCGCGGTTTATAGAAGGAATTGGACCTTAAGACATGAACTGCTCTAGTGAGAAAAAAGTGAAGAGCGTTGTATTTGAACGTTGAAGGATCAGAGCCAAATTGTTTCACTGCATCATTGAACTTTGTATAAACTGGACTTTGTCTATTAGAAACCACCAGGACTGCAATGCCATATTCATCCCGAAATCCTCCGGGCACAACATGATTCTCACTGAGCCATTTGCTTGTGGCTACATCCCAAGCTTCAGCAAATTCTCTATCTGAGCTTCTTTCCTCATTTAGTATCTTGTTTATGAGCAACGTTTCCATGTCTTCAGTGCAGCCTTCATACTGGTCATCAAATGCATCGCTGGTCAGATAGGAATTGCGGCAGTACACCTGGTAAGATATAAAGACGGCTTCATTTATAAGACGCAGTTTAGGCTCACATTGTCGTAAAGTAAATATGGCTAAATGTCACAAACGCTAAAGGACTAAAAAATTATACAGGGCCGTGGGTGTAGGAGCCAAAACAAATCTGGGGGGATAATTCAACTCTACTCCCAGGAAAGGATGCAGGGGCAGATTTAACTGTGGTGAACCCGGAGCCTGCTCTGGAGGGGGGAGGGGGCACTGCTGCAATGCCCCTCAGGAACTTTTTTTTAAATATTTGTCATAACTGACATCAACTAAATAACCCAGGAGCCGGTGACTCAACGGGTGAACCGGCAACAACCTAAACGCCACTTCAATGTCCACCTTCACCCGAAGCGTGCCGGCGCCGCCAGACTGACCATCTCAGCAGCCCGATCAAAGGATTCATAAGACACAGTTGACTGGGATAGGAAAGGTGTTCGATCTACCTAAATTTTACCTTCTCTTTCTTAGGGACGCCGCCGAAAGAGGAAACAACCAAATCCTGAATAGGAGGGGAAGCAAATGGCCCCGCCATTCTACCCAGTTAGACCTCAATCTGAACCTTTTTAGAAGCTACCCCCGGGAATTCCCTCGCTGACCACAAGTTCGGACCCATGAGACCCTGTAACTCTATGTCGCATGGGATGCGAAAGCGGTGGTGGAGTTGCCGGGCACCCTACCGTAGCATTTTAGCCACGGCGAAATGGCGGGGAGGCGTATGGGCGTCTTGCCCTTTTGCATGGGACTCTCCTGATCTGCCCCCCTCCTTGGCTCTGACACATCTAGCGAGGCGGTGCTCCCCCCCGCAGGTAGAAAATGCGTGCTTGAACCTGCAATTTGGGGCCCATCTACATACCTCCTCATTGTATGCAAAACAGGTCTTAAGACCTGTGCCAGCAGCGGGGGTGGGGCCCTTGGCTCTACCGGACCCGCTACGAAAGGGCGGCATGACTTGCATAGGTGTCATAATATTTAACCAGCATGCCACCGCTTTGTCACTCCATGCCATGGTTGGCCTGGATGCCAAGTACTGGCGGAATTCCTCGTCGTACCACCACCACACCATAAACCTTGTGGGCATTCCGAATTTCATCTATGTAAACAAACAACCCTGAATTTTGTTCGGGATGTCTCTCAAATAAAACACAGGCCATTATGGAGAAGGATTGAAGCCAGGTATCGAACGGCCTGGGCAGCCACCTAAAGGACTTACGACGGTCATCTCCCTCCCAGGGGCCCCTGTCGTCCGAGTCCAGTTGTCTGGACATGGAGAGAAAAGAGAACAATTCCACAAATTCCCTTCTCCAAATTTTTTTCTTAACCTCCTGGGGAAGATGCGCTCCCAAGTTATCCAATGAGCACAAGACAATAGTTCTCATAGCTCTCATAGCTGCATCGGTAACCCCTGCACTGGTACTGCCCACTAGCGGGCCCGGGCCCCCCATTGACTCGGGTTGCCCACCCGCGCCCTTGTCCCCGGCCGGCGCTGCCTGCGCAGCTGCCTCCCTAGTGGATTGGTCGGCCCATGTGCTCTTCGCTAAACCCCCTATCCACGAGCCCATTTTCTGCTCACTTACTGCAATTTTGTGTGTGGCTAAGAGGGTCTTAAGGGACCCGAAAAACCCGGCCTTTGTGTGTAGGGGTTCACTCTCTCCTTTATCCACTGTGTGACCCACCATCGTGCGCTCACCTGCTTCTTGACTACGGCCCATGTTGACTTCCCCCCTACAAAGACATGGAAGCCATGCTTCATTTGGTCAGAAAGGACTATGATCTAACGTTTGAACCACTGGACCAATTTGTATCATTTTGACACATGTTTGTATTTGGAGTATGCTGATTCTGAAAATGCATGTTTTATGTGAATGTGATACATACTTTTAAAGTTATGAAAAATGTGTAGAAATGTGTTACAGATTCTGACCATCCCCCCATTAGGTAAACACAGGGTGTCGCCAGGACTTGAACAAAGGGCCAGTACATAGTCCAGGAGGAAACAGGAAGTGTCCACGGGGACAGTCTGGGTGAGAATGAGCATAGTAGCCACGCCTGGGGGTGGCCCATGGGAGGAGTCTCATGGTTCCTACGTAGGGACCCTGTCTGATTGGCCATAGGTAATTAGGGGTTGACCAAAGGTAGTCACTGCCCCTACGGTGTATGTGGAAATGTTTTTTTATATATGTCTTTGTTTTAATGAAGGAGAGTGTTCACTGCTTGACCCTCAACCACAGAGCTTATGTCTCATGCTTGGGGGGATTCATGGTATGCTGTTACAGACTGACTGCCAGGAGTAAGCATCTTGGGGTGCTTTTCCTGTTCAGCTGCTAGCGGCTATTCGTGAGGTTCCAGTTCAAGGCTTGCAGTATATTCCCCTTGGATCCGTTCTTGGGGGATTGGGTGTCCTGCAGTAGCTGTCCCTATATCACTGGACGGGCGGATCGTCTAAAAAGGCATGGGCGCCCCCTTCTATGTGTGGGGGGTACCGTTACACTGGTGGCAAGCGGCGGAATTGTTCCCACAGCCAGAAGGACAGCTACAGGAGACACCATTCTGTGGATTTACAAGTTGGGGGCAACGCATGTCCCAGTACAGCGACCCTAAAAGCAGCAGAATGGAATCAGCAGTGCTATACGAGGATGAGGACCTGGATGGCCGGGATGCATTAAGGAAAGGCATCTGGTACCAGGCCCTGGATAATGTACAATACCAGCGGGGTGAGAGTCTCCCCAGTGAAGAGCAACGTTTGCAGAAGCAAGTGGCCCTGCGCATGCCCTTCCTGGGAGAGCAGCCCCTTGAGGAATGGGTGGAGGAACTCAAGCTCCGTGCATGGCAGGAGCTATGGCTGGAGGATGCCTACCAGGTGCTCTGTGGTATATGGCACAGTATATACCCTGGACAGCCGAGCATGACAAGCCAGAGGAAGAGGAGTTTGATGGTCCTGGGTTGTTATGGCAGTCATTTGCAGAGCCTGACTTCGGGAGCCCTGCGCAGACCAGACTTCAGGATATTTTCTATGAGAGGGAGGCTGGGCATGACTGGGATGACCCCCATGAGGTAGAGCAAGACCTTGTTCACCTAGCAACCCTGGAGTGGGAACTGGAGCAGGACTACCGAGATCTCTTCCACTCCATTGGGAAGGCTCAGCATTACAACAAGGTGAGAGACCCAGATCCAGACCCCTTCAGCTGGGAAGATATTGTGGAGGTTTATTGGGAGGAACCCCAGGCGGCAGGTGGAGATGGGACCGAGGTCTCTCCACCGGCCCTACAGGGATGCTGGGTGGCTAGCCCAGATCCCCAGCGCCAGTGTGAAGTGCAGGGAGTGGAGAGCATTGTCTCCCCTCCCCAGTGGAAGTGTACCTTGCAGGGAGAGGAGAGCAGCGTCCTCCCTCCCCAGCGTCAGGTTGAGCTGCAGGGAATTGAGAGCTCAGACTCCATTCTCCAGCAAAAGGCTGAGCTACCAGGGGCAGAGACGGTCGGTCCTGTCCCCCAGCAACAGGGCTGTTTAGCCAAAGGGGAGACCGTCGGTCCCCCCCCCCTACAACCAGGCCCCAAACAGGCTACTTCCGTGGTAGCGCTGGCACCAGGGAAGAGTACCGCTGGTCTCTGCCCACTCAGAAACCCACCAAGGCAGCTTACCAGTGCCCAGCACAGCCGTGGTGAGGCACCTGGACATGGACAAGTTTCTCCTCTACCCAGGTGTAGTAACCAGTTATTGTGGGTGGGCTGTACTGCTGATTGTGTTTTGTGGGTGGCCTTCTGGACTAACCAGGGATCTGACCGGAAGGTCAGATATCCTGTTAGTCTGTTTGGAAAGGGGGAGAGATGTGACGAGATCAGTCTCGTCACTGCGAATTGGAGAAGCTTGGTTGCCCACATTCTGCCATTTGACTATGGCCCATGTTGACTTCCCCCTACAAAGACATGGAAGCCATGCTTCATTTGGTCAGAAAGGACTATGATCTAACGTTTGAACCACTGGACCAATTTGTATCATTTTGACACATGTTTGTATTTGGAGTATGGTGATTCTGAAAATGTATGTTTTCTGTGAATGTGATGCATACTTTTAAAGTTATAAAAAATGTGTAGAAATGTGTTACAGATTCTGACCATCCCCCATTAGGTAAACACTGAGGTAGGAGCAGCTGAGTAAGATCATGATCAAGATAAACCTCACAGGGTGTGGCCAGGACTTGAACAAAGGGCCAGTATGGGGTTTCCCCAGGGGCATAGTCCAGGAGGAAACAGGAAGTGTTCACTGGGACAGTCTGGGTGAGAATGAGCATAGTAGCCATGCCTGGGGTTGGCCCATGGGAGGAGTCTCATGGTTCCCATGTAGGGACCCTGTCTGATTGGCCAGAGGTAATTAGGGGTTGACCAAAGGTAGTCATTGCCCCTACTGTGTATGTGGAAATGGTTTTTATATATGTCTTTGTTTTAATAAAGAAGTGAGTTCACTGCTTGACCCTCAACCACAGAGCTTATGTCTCATGCTTGGGGGGATTCATGGGGTGCTGTTACAGACTGACGGCCAGGAGTGTAAGCATCTTGGGGTGCTTTTCCTGCTCAGCTGCTAGCGTCTTTTCGTGAGGTTCCAGTTGCAGGCTTGGAGTATATTCCCCTTGGATCCAGTTCTTGGGGGATTGGGTGTCTTGCAGAAGTTGTCCCTATATCACTGGACGGGCGGATCGGCTAAAACGGCCTGGGCGCCCCATCTATGTGTGGGGTACCGTTACATGGATCTCCTTCTGGACCTGTGGGTGCAAGAGGAACAGTCACTAGCTCTCCGTGACCTGCATGTCCGTGCCCATCGCGTCCGCTCCTCCCCTGGGGATTAGTCCTGGTCACCTATACTTGCGCGGCCGGAGTAAGCTAGTGCCGCAGCCTCTGCCGCCCCTGTTGGAGTTCCCCTGAGACTTGTTTTGGCGGAGTAAGGTCTACCTGTGGATCGGTATTAGTCCGCTTTTGCTGTGGCCTAACCATAATGCCCTCAGTCTCAGCTCTCGGTCATCTTACGGGTGTATGTGTGAATAGCAGTGGACTGTACCTGCTTGTGGTCTTCGGCCAATTGAATAGGGCGATATATAAGCACATAGCATATTTTTTTTTACAGAAGTTTTTAGTTAGTGATCTTCTATCCAAAATCAAGGTCTTCACTAACTAAGAACTTCTGTAAAAAAAATGCTATGTGCTTATATAGAGCCCTATTCAATTGACCGAATCGCAATTTAATAAGGTTGTTAGTATTTTATAACTAATAATTAATATAAAAAAATCTAAGAGCTTGTCAAGATTGCGATGTAATAACGTTATCAACTCTTTGAATAATGTTAAGATGTCTACCAGTTGTTCAATAAAGTTGCATTATTGTAGAATAGCTTAATGACGCAGACACGTTGACGGAGTGACGTCATCGCGTCTAAGACGCAATTATGTAATGCGTATGACATAATACGGAAGTAAACTGGCTTTATAAGCCAGAGAGACCAGCACACTACTCAGCCTTAGGGAAAGTCCACGAGGGTGGATGAAACGGCCCGTTGGCAACTATATCTCTTACTACAGGGGCAGAGACCACTGGAGGACACATGTAACACAGCATGATTATGGGACACATTGTGTTGATGCCTACAAAGCTTGGCAATTGAACAGCAAGTATATTGAGTGTGGTAATTCATTGCCAATACACTAATACTGTTATATGTTATCTGCAGCTTTTGGTATCTTTTGTTTTTTGCCCAAGGTGTCTTTGATAGCATGTATATATATGTATTGGGCCTCCAGGTCATTTAGGATCTCTGTCCTGTTTTTATATGTTTTTCGAATAGTGTTTTTACATATCACTTTTTATCATATCCAATGATTATCAGTATATCCTGACTTCCTCAGGAGTATCAGTTTATTCTGATATATGAGGATTGACTATTATAGCTATAGATATTTAAACCCTTTTTATAAGGGATTTTCCTTGATTTGGAATCTATATTCATGGGATCATGGGATTTATTTTATAGTGCACTATTTTGCATATATTTTGAACAGTGTTATGCTTGGATTCTAATTATCCTATTAAAGTTATTTATTTTTTTCAGAGAAAAAAGTAAAAAAAGAAAAAAAAAGAGGAGAGGGGAGAAAAAAGGAAAAATGCATTTCTCCTCTTTCCTCTTTTTTCCCTTCAATTATCATTCCTTGTCAGCTACTCTAGGAAAGCTAAGAATAACAATGAAAGAGAGTTGCAGTTTATTGATGTGGCCACTAGATGGTACTGCAGACACAAATTAATTTAAGCTCACATTTATGATGAGGGTGAGGCTCAGGCAGTTTGTAACATGCGATATTGATGTTATACAGTATGTATGCAGAGAGGTCAGACAAATCACTGGAGAAGGAAACTGCAACCCACTCCAGTAATGTTGCTAATAACATTTTATGGACAGTCACAGCCAGAGACATAACCATATGGCAGTGGAAGATGAAGACCAAGTAGATGCAAAATAAATATTATCCCTTGTGAATATGCAGTGGCGTTAAAGAAGATTTAAGGTACTAGCCATGGAAGACAGAATGCCTGAAGGACTTTGGACCGAAGTTTGCAACATAATCCAGTTTTTTTTTTGTGTATATACTTTTTTTTCCGATGGTAATTATTTAATTAATGAAATCATAAATTAATATACTTTACCTATTTGTAATTAATAGACCTTAAATGTAAAGAAGGAAAGAACTAATGCCATTGGAGAAGATAAAGCGTCTTATTTCATATTATCCCAGTATTATCTGGCACAAGCCTGATGTGGGAGTCACAATACAAATATATACAGCTTCTGTGTGGTTATTCTCATTAGGTTTTCAGTGCTGGGTTATTGCTTATCTTTACATCTCAATAAAACTCATTTTATTATAACATACTTGGAGGGAGCTTTTGATTCTTATCTGTGCTCAGATCTATGGATTACTAAATATAAATTCACATTTCTAAAGAATTTGTCAGAAATGGTCAGATTGAGGTTATGTCTCTGCATAAAAAAAATAGTTTAATCAAAAGTAAAAAAATCAGTTTATAAACGTGGCCACTAGGTGGTGTAGCAGCCACAAATAAATGTAAGCTGCGCCTTATAATTTATGATGCAGATTAAGAACAGGTAGTTTGCAAAATGTTATAAAAAGACAAAAAAGTGTTACATTTTTACTGTTCCTTCAGGAAAAGATCCGCACTGTACCCTGAGGTCTACCTGTAAACTTTTTGGTTTTAGTAACATTGAGCCCCATTCAATTGAGGTTTCGTGAGATCCGGTAGAGTGAGAGGGTTAATTAATGGATTATGGGGGTCTGTATTGACCTCAATGAGTGACAGGGTTAATTAAGGCTTATACAAGTCTGTGTTGACCTCCATAAGTGGCAGGGTTAATTAGGGGATATGGGGGTCTGTATTGACCACCATGAGTGACAGGGACAATGAAGGTCTTATGGGGGTCTATTTTGAACCCTATGAGTGACAAGGTTAATTAAGGCTTATGGGGGTGTGTATTGACCCCTATGACTGACACGGTGGATGAAGTTTTTTGGGGGGTCTGTATTGACCCCCATGATTAACACAGATAATTAATGGTTTATGGCCCATGAGTGACAGGGATAATTAAGGGCTGATGAGGGTCTGTATTGACCCCAATTAGTGACAGGGTTAATTAAGGGATTATGCGGGTCTGTATTGACTGTATGAGTGATAGGGTTTTTTTTTTTTCACGGGTTCTTTAAGGACCTTTATCATGCAATCGGGGACCCCCACTGCTAGGGTTAATGTGGGCTTTATGTGGGGACCCTCCAGGGGTTCGCTCGGCGCTCCTTGCCTGGCCGCAACGGATTTTGGCAAGGACGCGTTGCTGAGAACTACGTATGTGATGTATGTATGTATGTATGTATCATTTAGTGTATGGTGAGCACTAGAATGAGAAAAGCTCTCCACTGTACAGAGTACAGAAAACGAATAATACATTAATAAGATAATTTGCATGTCCAAAAGGCCGGGGGGACATACAAATGAGATTACAATGTACCTCACTCTTGTAATCCAAAAATACAGTGGATATAAAAAGTCTACACACCCCTGTTAAAATGTCAGGTTTCTGTGCTATAAAAAAATGAGACAAAGATAAATCATTTCAGAACTTTTTCCACCTTTAATGTGACCTATAAACTGTACAACTCAATTGAAAAACAAACTGAAATCTTTTAGATAGAGGGAAGAAAAAATATAAAAATAAAATAATATGGTTGCATAAGTATGCACACCCTTAAACTAATACTTTGTTGAAGCCCCTTTTGATTTTATTACAGCACTCAGTCTTTTTGGGTATGAGTCTATCAGCATGGCACATTTTGACTTGGCAAGATTTGCCCACTCTGCTTTGCAAAAACACTCCAAATCTGTCAGATAGCGAGGGCATCTCCTGGGCACAGCCCTCTTCAGATCACAATCAGATTCAGGTCTGGGCTCTGGCTGGGCCATTCCAAAACTTTAATCTTCTTCTAGTGAAGCCATTCCTTTGTCGATTTGGATGTATGCTTTGGGTCGTTGTCATGCTGAAAGATGAAGCTGCTTGAATTGGAGTACAAGAAGGATCGCGAAGGGAGGGAGCTGTGCGTGCACGCCGCTGGACTGTGTGAGAGAGGGAGCTGTGCGTGCACGCCGCTGGACTGTGTGAGAGAGGGAGCTGTGCGTGCACGCCGCTGGACTGTGTGAGAGAGGGAGCTGTGCGCGCACGCCGCTGGACTGTGTGAGAGAGGGAGCTGTGCGTGCACGCCTCTGGACTGTGTGAGAGAGGGAGCTGTGCGCGCACAGCCGCTGGACTGTGTGAGAGAGGGAGCTGTGCGTGCACGCCGATGGACTGTGTGAGAGAGGGAGCTGTGCGTGCACGCCGATGGACTGTGTGAGAGAGGGAGCTGTGCGTGCATGCCGCTGGACTGTGTGAGAGAGGGAGCTGTGCGTGCACGCCTCTGGACTGTGTGAGAGAGGGAGCTGTGCGCGCACGCCGCTGGACTGTGTGAGAGAGGGAGCTGTGCGTGCACGCCGATGGACTGTGTGAGAGAGGGAGCTGTGCGTGCACGCCGCTGGACTGTGTGAGAGAGGGAGCTGTGCGTGCACGCCGATGGACTGTGTGAGAGAGGGAGCTGTGCGTGCACGCCGCTGGACTGTGTGAGAGAGGGAGCTGTGCGTGCACGCCTCTGGACTGTGTGTGAGAGAGGGAGCTGTGCGCGCACGCCGCTGGACTGTGTGTGAGAGAGGGAGCTGTGCGTGCACGCCGCTGGACTGTGTGAGAGAGGGAGCTGTGCGTGCACGCCGATGGACTGTGTGAGAGAGGGAGCTGTGCGTGCACGCCGCTGGACTGTGTGAGAGAGGGAGCTGTGCGTGCACTGCCTCTGGACTGTGTGAGAGAGGGAGCCGTGCGTGCACGCCGCTGGACTGTTGTGAGAGAGGGAGCTTGTGCGTGCACGCCGCTGGACTGTGTGAGAGAGGGAGCTGTGCGTGCACGCCTCTGGACTGTGTGAGAGAGGGAGCTGTGCGTGCACGCCGCTGGACTGTGATGAGAGAGGGAGCTGTGCGCGCACAGCCGCTGGACTGTGTGTGAGAGAGGGAGCTGTGCGTGCACGCCGCTGGACTGTGTGAGAGAGGGAGCTGTGCGTGCACGCCGCCTGGACTGTGTGAGAGAGGGAGCTGTGCGCGCACGCCGCTGGGCTGTGTGAGAGAGGGAGCTGTGCGTGCACGCCGCTGGACTGTGTGAGAGAGGGAGCTGTGCAGGGGAGCAACAGAGAGTGCATGATGTGCGCGTCCGAGATCAGCAGGAAGTTTACAGTTAACTGTGAGAGAGACAGAGAATCCCCAGCAGTGACAGCCATGGGGAGGAAAACATCTCAGGTAGGAGAGAGAGAGAGAGAGAGTGGGGGGGGAGGGAGAGAGAGAGAGAGGGGGGGGGAGGGAGGGGGAGAGAGAGAGAGAGGGGGGGGGGGGGGTGAGGGAGGGGAGAGAGAGAGAGAGGGGGGGGGGGGGGAGGAGAGAGAGAGAGGGGGGGGGGGGGGAGGGAGGGAGAGAGGAGGGGGGGAGGGAGGGAGAGTATGAGAGAGAGAGGGGGGGGAGGGAGGGAGAGAGAGAGAGAGAGAGAGGGGGGGGAGAGGGGGAGAGAGAGAGAGAGGGGGGAGAGGGAGAGACAGAGAGAGAGAGAGGGGGAGGAGAGAGGAGAGAGGGGGAGAGGGAGAGACAGAGAGAAGAGAGAGAGAGAGGGAGGGGAGAGATAGAGAGAGGGGGAGAGACAGAGAATCCCCAGCAGTGACAGCCATGGGGAGGAAAACATCTCAGGTAGGAGAGAGAGAGAGAGAGAGAGAGAGAGAGAGAGAGAGAGAGAGAGGGGGGAGAGAGAGGGAGAGAGACAGAGTATCCCCAGCAGTGACAGCCATTGGGAGGAAAACATCTCAGGTAGGAGAGAGAGAGAGAGAGTGGGGGGGGAGGGAGAGAGAGAGAGAGGAGGGGGGAGGGAGGGAGAGAGAGAGAGAGGGAGGGAGAGAGAGAGAGAGGGAGGGGGAGGGAGGAGAGAGAGAGAGAGGGGGGGGGGAGGGAGAGAGAGAGAGAGAGAGAGAGAGAGGGGGGGGAGGGGGGAGAGAGAGGGAGAGAGACAGAGAATCCCCAGCAGTGACAGCCATGGGGAGGAAAACATCTCAGGTAGGAGAGAGAGAGAGAGAGTGGGGGGGAGGGAGAGAGAGAGAGGGGAGAGGGAGGGAGAGAGAGAGAGAGGGAGGGAGAGAGAGAGAGAGGAGAGGGAGGGAGGGAGAGAGAGAGAGGAGAGGGAGAGAGAGAGAGAGAGAGAGAGAGGGGGGGAGGAGGGAGAGAGAGAGAGAGAGAGGGGGGGAGGGAGGGAGAGAGAGAGAGAGAGAGAGGGGGGGAGAGAGGGAGAGAGAGAGGGGGGGAGGGAGGGAGGGAGAGAGAGCGGGGGAGGGAGGGAGGGAGAGGAGAGGGGGGGAGGAGGGGAGAGATAGAGAGAGGGAGAGGGGAGAGGGAGAGACAGAGAGAGAAAGAGAGAGAGGTGAAGGGAGAGATAGAGAGAGAGGCGTGAGAGACAGAGAATCCCCAGACAGTGACAGCCATGGGGAGGAAACATCTCAGGTAGGAGAGAGAGAGAGAGAGAGAGGGGGAGCAGGGATGAGAGAGAGAGACGTGAGGGGGGGGAGGGAAGGGAGAGAGAGAGAGATGAGATGGGGGGGGGATGGGAGGGAGAGAGAGAGAGAGAGAGGGGGGGGGAGGGAAGGGAGAGAGATAGGGGGGGAGGGAGGGAGAAGGAGACTGAGGTGGCGGGAGGGAGGGAGGGAGAGAGAGGGGGTAGGAGGGAGAGATAGAGAGAGGGGGAGAGGGAGAGACAGAGAGAGAAAGAGAGAGAGGGGGAGAGATAGAGCTGAGAGGGAGAGACAGAGAATCCCCCAGCAGTAGACAGCCCATGGGGAGGAAAACATCTCAGGTAGGACGATGACGAGAGAGATGACGATCAGGTGGGAGGGAGAAGAGAGAGAGAGAGAGAGAGGAGAGGGAGAGAGAGAGAGAGAGAATCCCCAGCAGTGACAGGTAGGAGGTGCTGTTTTTGTTGGCTCTTAATGGAGGACGACCATGATATCCATGTTGGGCTGCTCAGTATCACGTCTTATGTCGTGTGTCAGTATGTATGTGTGTGTCAGTGGTGTGTGTCAGTGTATGTGCGTGTCTCTGTGTGTTTCAGTGTGTAATTCAGTATGTGTGTGTCAGTATGCATGTGTGTCTCTGTGTGTGTCATTGTATGTGTGTCTATATGTGTGTATGCGTGTGTCTGTGTGAGTATCTGTATGTGTGTCTCTGTGTGTGTCAGTGTATGTGCGTGTCTCTGTGTGTGTCAGTGTATGTGCGTGTCTCTGTGTGTGTCAGTGTGTGTCAATATGTGTGTGTGTGTCAGTATGTATGTGTGTCTCGGTGTGTGCAGTGTATGTGTGTGTCTCTATGTGTGTCAGTATGTGCGTGTCTCTGTGTGTGTCAGTGTATGTGCGTGTCTCTGTGTGTGTCAGTGTATGTGTGTCTCTGTGTGTGTCAGTATGTGTGTGTCAGTATGTGTGTGTGTCAGTGTATGTGTGTCTCTGTCTGTGTCAGTGTATGTGTGTCTCTGTGTGTGTCAGTATGTGCGTGTCTCTGTTTGTGTCAGTGTATGTGCGTGTCTCTGTGTGTGTCAGTGTATGTGTGTCTCTGTGTGTGTCAGTGTATGTGCGTGTCTCTGTGTGTGTCAGTGTATGTGTGTCTCTGTGTGTGTCAGTATGTGTGTGTCAGTATGTGTGTGTGTCAGTGTATGTGTGTCTCTGTCTGTGTCAGTGTATGTGTGTCTCTGTTTGTGTCAGTATGTGCGTGTCTCTGTTTGTGTCAGTGTATGTGCGTGTCTCTGTGTGTGTCAGTGTATGTGTGTGTCTCTGTGTGTGTCAGTATGTGTGTGTCAGTATGTGTGTGTGTGTCAGTGTATGTGTGTCTCTGTCTGTGTCAGTGTATGTGCGTGTCTCTGTGTGTGTCAGTGTATGTGTGTCTCTGTGTGTGTCAGTATGTGTGTGTCAGTATGTGTGTGTGTCAGTGTATGTGTGTCTCTGTGTGTGTCAGTGTATGTGTGTCTCTGTTTGTGTCAGTATGTGCGTGTCTCTGTTTGTGTCAGTGTATGTGCGTGTCTCTGTGTGTGTCAGTGTATGTGTGTGTCTCTGTGTGTTTCAGTATGTGTGTGTCAGTATGTGTGTGTGTCAGTGTATGTGTGTCTCTGTCTGTGTCAGTGTATGTGTGTCTCTGTGTGTGTCAGTATGTGCGTGTCTCTGTGTGTGTCAGTGTATGTGTGTGTCTCTGTGTGTGTCAGTATGTGTGTGTCTCTGTGTGTGTCAGTATGTGTGTGTCAGTATGTGTGTGTGTCAGTGTATGTGCGTGTCTCTGTGTGTGTCAGTGTATGTGTGTCTCTGTGTGTGTCAGTATGTGTGTGTGTCAGTATGTGTGTGTGTCAGTATGTGTGTGTGTCAGTGTATGTGTGTCTCTGTCTGTGTCAGTGTATGTGTGTCTCTGTGTGTGTCAGTATGTGTGTGTCAGTATGTGTGTGTCTCTGTGTGTGTCAGTATGTGTGTGTGTCAGTATGTGTGTGTGTCAGTGTGTGTGTGTGTCAGTATGTGTGTGTCTCTGTGTGTGTCAGTATGTGTGTGTGTCAGTAATGTGCGTGTCTCTGTGTGTGTCAGTGTATGTGTGTCTCTGTGTGTGTCAGTATGTGTGTGTCAGTGTATGTGCGTATCTCTGTGTGTGTCAGTATGTGTGTGTCTCTGTGTGTGTCTGTATGTGTGTGTCTCTGTGTGTGTCAGTGTATGTGCGTGTCTCTGTGTGTGTCAGTGTATGTTCGTGTCTCTGTGTGTGTCAGTGTATGTGTGTCTCTGTGTGTGTCAGTATGTGTGTGTCAGTATGTGTGTGTGTCAGTGTATGTGCGTGTCAGTATGTGTGTGTCTCTGTGTGTGTCAGTATGTGTGTGTCAGTATGTGTGTGTGTCAGTGTATGTGCGTGTCTCTGTGTGTGTCAGTATGTGTGTGTCAGTATGTGTGTGTGTCAGTATGTGTGTGTGTCAGTATGTGTGTGTCTCTGTGTGTGTCAGTATGTGTGTGTGTCAGTGTATGTGCGTGTCTCTGTGTGTGTCAGTGTATGTGTGTCTCTGTGTGTGTCAGTATGTGTGTGTCAGTATGTGTGTGTGTCAGTATGTGTGTGTGTCAGTATGTGTGTGTCTCTGTGTGTGTCAGTATGTGTGTGTGTCAGTATGTGTGTGTGTCAGTGTATGTGTGTGTCTCTGTGTGTGTCAGTGTATGTGTGTCTCTGTGTGTGTCAGTGTATGTGCGTGTCTCTGTGTGTGTCTGTATGTGTGTGTCTCTGTGTGTGTCAGTGTATGTGTGTGTCTCTGTGTGTGTCAGTATGTGTGTGTCTCTGTGTGTGTCAGTGTATGTGTGTGTCTCTGTGTGTGTCAGTATGCATGTGTGTCTCTGTGTGTGTCATTGTATGTGTGTCTATATGTGTCAATGTGTGTCATTGTGTGTCTCTATATGTGTGTATGCGTGTGTCTGTGTGAGTATCTGTATGTGTGTCTCTGTGTGTGTCAGTGTATGTGCGTGTCTCTGTGTGTGTCAGTGTATGTGCGTGTCTCTGTGTGTGTCAGTGTGTGTCAATATGTGTGTGTGTGTCAGTATGTATGTGTGTCTCGGTGTGTGCAGTGTATGTGTGTGTCTCTATGTGTGTCAGTATGTGCGTGTCTCTGTTTGTGTCAGTGTATGTGCGTGTCTCTGTGTGTGTCAGTGTATGTGTGTCTCTGTGTGTGTCAGTATGTGTGTGTCAGTATGTGTGTGTGTCAGTGTATGTGTGTCTCTGTCTGTGTCAGTGTATGTGTGTCTCTGTTTGTGTCAGTATGTGCGTGTCTCTGTTTGTGTCAGTGTATGTGCGTGTCTCTGTGTGTGTCAGTGTATGTGTGTCTCTGTCTGTGTCAGTGTATGTGCGTGTCTCTGTGTGTGTCAGTGTATGTGTGTCTCTGTGTGTGTCAGTATGTGTGTGTCAGTATGTGTGTGTGTCAGTGTATGTGTGTCTCTGTCTGTGTCAGTGTATGTGTGTCTCTGTTTGTGTCAGTATGTGCGTGTCTCTGTTTGTGTCAGTGTATGTGCGTGTCTCTGTGTGTGTCAGTGTATGTGTGTGTCTCTGTGTGTGTCAGTATGTGTGTGTCAGTATGTGTGTGTGTCAGTGTATGTGTGTCTCTGTCTGTGTCAGTGTATGTGCGTGTCTCTGTGTGTGTCAGTGTATGTGTGTCTCTGTGTGTGTCAGTATGTGTGTGTCAGTATGTGTGTGTGTCAGTGTATGTGTGTCTCTGTCTGTGTCAGTGTATGTGTGTCTCTGTTTGTGTCAGTATGTGCGTGTCTCTGTTTGTGTCAGTGTATGTGCGTGTCTCTGTGTGTGTCAGTGTATGTGTGTGTCTCTGTGTGTTTCAGTATGTGTGTGTCAGTATGTGTGTGTGTCAGTGTATGTGTGTCTCTGTCTGTGTCAGTGTATGTGTGTCTCTGTTTGTGTCAGTATGTGCGTGTCTCTGTGTGTGTCAGTGTATGTGTGTGTCTCTGTGTGTGTCAGTATGTGTGTGTCTCTGTGTGTGTCAGTATGTGTGTGTCAGTATGTGTGTGTGTCAGTGTATGTGCGTGTCTCTGTGTGTGTCAGTGTATGTGTGTCTCTGTGTGTGTCAGTATGTGTGTGTGTCAGTATGTGTGTGTGTCAGTATGTGTGTGTGTCAGTGTATGTGTGTCTCTGTGTGTGTCAGTGTATGTGTGTCTCTGTGTGTGTCAGTATGTGTGTGTCAGTATGTGTGTGTCTCTGTGTGTGTCAGTATGTGTGTGTGTCAGTATGTGTGTGTGTCAGTGTGTGTGTGTGTCAGTATGTGTGTGTCTCTGTGTGTGTCAGTATGTGTGTGTGTCAGTATGTGCGTGTCTCTGTGTGTGTCAGTGTATGTGTGTCTCTGTGTGTGTCAGTATGTGTGTGTCAGTGTATGTGCGTATCTCTGTGTGTGTCAGTATGTGTGTGTCTCTGTGTGTGTCTGTATGTGTGTGTCTCTGTGTGTGTCAGTGTATGTGCGTGTCTCTGTGTGTGTCAGTGTATGTTCGTGTCTCTGTGTGTGTCAGTGTATGTGTGTCTCTGTGTGTGTCAGTATGTGTGTGTCAGTATGTGTGTGTGTCAGTGTATATGCGTGTCAGTATGTGTGTGTCTCTGTGTGTGTCAGTATGTGTGTGTCAGTATGTGTGTGTGTCAGTGTATGTGCGTGTCTCTGTGTGTGTCAGTATGTGTGTGTCAGTATGTGTGTGTGTCAGTATGTGTGTGTGTCAGTATGTGTGTGTCTCTGTGTGTGTCAGTATGTGTGTGTGTCAGTGTATGTGCGTGTCTCTGTGTGTGTCAGTGTATGTGTGTCTCTGTGTGTGTCAGTATGTGTGTGTCAGTATGTGTGTGTGTCAGTATGTGTGTGTGTCAGTATGTGTGTGTCTCTGTGTGTGTCAGTATGTGTGTGTGTCAGTATGTGTGTGTGTCAGTGTATGTGTGTGTCTCTGTGTGTGTCAGTGTATGTGTGTGTCTCTGTGTGTGTCAGTGTATGTGCGTGTCTCTGTGTGTGTCTGTATGTGTGTGTCTCTGTGTGTGTCAGTGTATGTGTGTGTCTCTGTGTGTGTCAGTATGTGTGTGTCTCTGTGTGTGTCAGTGTATGTGTGTGTCTCTGTGTGTGTCAGTATGTGTGTGTGTCAGTATGTGTGTGTGTCAGTATGTGTGTGTGTCTGTATGTGTGTGTCTCTGTGTGTGTCAGTGTATGTGTGTGTCAGTGTATGTGCGTGTCTCTGTGTGTGTCAGTGTATGTGTGTCTCTGTGTGTGTCAGTGTATGTGCGTGTCTCTGTGTGTGTCTGTATGTGTGTCTCTGTGTGTGTCAGTATGTGTGTGTCAGTATGTGTGTGTCTCTGTGTGTGTCAGTATGTGTGTGTGTGTCAGTATGTGTGTGTCTCTGTGTGTGTCAGTGTATGTGTGTGTCAGTGTATGTGCGTGTCTCTGTGTGTGTCAGTGTATGTGTGTCTCTGTGTGTGTCAGTATGTGTGTGTCAGTATGTGTGTGTCTCTGTGTGTGTCAGTATGTGTGTGTGTGTCAGTATGTGTGTGTCTCTGTGTGTGTCAGTGTGTGTGTGTGTCAGTATGTGTGTGTCTCTGTGTGTGTCAGTGTGTGTGTGTGTCAGTATGTGTGTGTCTCTGTGTGTGTCAGTGTATGTGCGTGTCTCTGTGTGTGTCAGTATGTGTGTGTGTCAGTATGTGTGTGTCTCTGTGTGTGTCAGTATGTGTGTGTCAGTATGTGTGTGTGTCAGTATGTGTGTGTCTCTGTGTGTGTCAGTATGTGTGTGTCTCTGTGTGTGTCAGTATGTGTGTGTCAGTATGTGTGTGTGTCAGTATGTGTGTGTCTCTGTGTGTGTCAGTGTATGTGTGTCTCTGTGTGTGTCAGTATGTGTGTGTCAGTATGTGTGTGTGTCAGTATGTGTGTGTGTCAGTGTATGTGCGTGTCTCTGTGTGTGTCAGTGTGTGTGTGTGTCAGTATGTGTGTGTCTCTGTGTGTGTCAGTGTATGTGCGTGTCTCTGTGTGTGTCAGTATGTGTGTGTGTCAGTATGTGTGTGTCTCTGTGTGTGTCAGTATGTGTGTGTCAGTATGTGTGTGTGTCAGTATGTGTGTGTCTCTGTGTGTGTCAGTATGTGTGTGTCTCTGTGTGTGTTAGTGTATGTGTGTGTCTCTGTGTGTGTCAGTATGTGTGTGTCAGTATGTGTGTGTGTCAGTATGTGTGTGTGTCAGTATGTGTGTGTCTCTGTGTGTGTCAGTATGTGTGTGTCAGTATGTGTGTGTGTCTGTATGTGTGTGTGTCAGTGTATGTGTGTGTCTCTGTGTGTGTCAGTATGTGTGTGTCAGTATGTGTGTGTGTCTGTATGTGTGTGTGTCAGTGTATGTGTGTGTCTCTGTGTGTGTCAGTATGTGTGTGTCAGTATGTGTGTGTGTCTGTATGTGTGTGTGTCAGTGTATGTGTGTGTCTCTGTGTGTGTCAGTATGTGTGTGTGTCAGTATGTGTGTGTATCAGTATGTGTGTGTGTCTGTATGTGTGTGTGTCTGTGTGTGTCAGTATGTGTGTGTGTCTGTATGTGTGTGTGTCAGTGTATGTGTGTGTCTCTGTGTGTGTCAGTGTATGTGCGTGTCTCTGTGTGTGTCAGTGTATGTGCGTGTCTCTGTGTGTGTCTCTGTGTGTGTCAGTGTATGTATGTGTGTCTGTATGTGTGTGTCAGTATGTGTGTGTGTCAGTATGTGTGTGTGTCAGTGTATGTGTGTGTCTCTGTGTGTGTCAGTGTATGTGCGTGTCTCTGTGTGTGTCAGTATGTGTGTGTGTCTGTATGTGTGTGTCAGTGTATGTGTGTGTCAGTATGTGTGTGTCTGTATGTGTGTGTCTCTGTGTGTGTCATATATTTTCTATTTCTAAAAACTAGTTTTATTTATATATTTTCTCTTTTCACTTTACCAACTAAGACTATTGTGTTCTGATCCATCACATAACATCCATAACATTGATCTTAAGGCTGTAATGTAACAAAATAAGTTAAAAGTCTGGGGGGGTAAATACTTTTTGCAAGGCACTGTAAACATATAAATCACTAAAAAAACAGAGCACTGCAGTCCACAATGATACCCTCCTATTGGACAAACACCAGACACCAAAGTCCATATGAAGTCCTTTATTTTTACTTTTGAAGAATGTGATCATCTTTATTTCTAATGCTTTTATTTCTTTGACGTTTTTAAAATTTCCACTCAATATTTTGATCTTTAGATTTTGGATGGTGAGATCATTCTGGCTAAAATGGTGTCCAACAGGGGTACAATACTTGTCTTCATTGTACTTTCATATTACATGTCTGTGTAAATGGATCCTTAAGTGCAGTTTTTGGTAGACTTTTCCAATGAAACAGCCTGTTTCACTTAAAGTACATTATATTATGTGAACTACATTTGAGGATGTACATGTATTTTATCATTTGATGTGATAAGTCTTGTTGAATTCAGGGCTTAATTTGGATCCTTTATTATCTCTTGTACCTGGTGTCTGTTGCTTTATTGGAAGTGGCAGTTGATTTATTTTTTTATAAATTCAGACCTTAGTGGATTTTTGACTTTAAGTCTACTTGGTATAAGGTTTGTTTTCTTGCACTGTGACAATAAATATATGTCAATGTTAAGTTGTTTTTGTTGTTGTTCTAATTATAAGCTCCTTGATGAGGCCAATTATGGTATCTTCCATAATAATTGAACAGTGAAGTAGCCGTGAATATATAACTTACCACTTATCTATCTATCTATCTATCTATCTATCTATCTATCTATATATATATATTGTAATACCTGTTGTATTGGACAACTGCCTTATTGATTAGCTTTCAAGAGGTCTGACCTCTCTTTAACAAGTCTGAAGCAATACTAACATGAGGTGGAACCATCAGTTTGAATAAAAACAGCAGATGTAGATGTAGTGGAGACAGCATCTGACATCATCAGGTAAATACATATAGGGGGAATAAACACACATATTATATTCATATGTACATCAATATATACATGAAAAAGCAGAGCACTGTAGTCCACAGTGAGATCCTTCCTGTTGGAAAAACACCTCACTAAGAGTGCCAGCCTTTTATAGTAACATAAGAAAAATTCACAAGATATTGTGAAAATGTGTTAGAAAACCCAAGTCCATATTGAGTCCTGTATTTTTAGTGTTTTTTATTTTATTTTATTTTTTATTTTACAAATTTAAAATCTCCATTTTACATAAATAATACATTACATATTATATACACAGCCAGACAAAAAATGTATTTTTAGTGTTGAACAACTGCCTGTGATCATCTTTATTTAAAATGCTTTTAAAATTTCCACTGAATATGTTGATTTTTAGGTTTTAGACGTTGTGATGATTCTGGCTAAAATGGTGTACAACTGGGGTACAATAATTGTCTTCATTGTGTTTTCTCATTGCATGTCTATGTAAATTCATCCTTAAGTGCAGTTGTTCAAAATAGAAACCCAATGGCTTCACTGAGTTAAAAGTGGGTGTTTGATCTGGCTTGGAATTAGCAGGACCTAATTTAATTATTCATCCCTAACGTTGCTTTTAGGGAGGGTTTTTTATATCTTGGTTATGTAATAGGGTCTAGCTTACATATACTACATCACCTCCCTTACTCTAATCAGTTGGATCCAGATATCAGCTTGCATATCACCCATAATGCAGGCAAATTAGATGGGGATTGCATCATCACTTATCTGGCCTGTCCCTGATGTGGCTATTTACTTACCTGAATTGGCAACTTGCTTACCTGTATTCTTTTATGGCATCTCCATTTGTTAATGGGCTTATAACACAGCTTAGGCAACAGACCATGGCTATGGGCTGTGCATGGCTGTCTACTATTGTTGAGCAAGCATCTTTGAGGAAATGCACCCTGAGTGTTGCTCGGCTCTGTTTTGTTATCTTGTATATATAGAGCATTCGTAGGACCTATGGGGGTATGGCGTGATGATCTTATGATGAACATTTCTGACAATGTCTTGCGGTCAACCCAAACATGAGATGGAATAAGAGGAATATGGGGATGTGGTTAAAAATCGTCACCCCAGCTAAGTATATGTTGGGGCTTATACTGGTTCCTTTCATTTTCCCGGTGGTAGAAACAATACCCGGCACAAAATACAGCAGTCAAAAAAGGTTTGTACTTCCAGTTTAAAGAGGGAGCATGTAAGTGGGGTACTACCTGCAGGTTCAAACATTCAAAAAAGGAGCCAGGCAAGTACAGGTTAATTCATCATTTATTATTCCTAAAGGAAAATAAGTGAATGATGGAATTGACAAGCAGTTAGCCTCTGTACGTTATGTCTCATTTGATTGGCCTCATAAAGATGGCGGGTAGGGGGTGTTGGTTAGCCAAGTATGATAATGAGTCAGCTTTACGGCTACTACCTGTTCATTCAACTTCATATAAGTTACTGGGCTGTCGCTTCTTATTGTCTAAATGCAGGAGGCAGGTAAATAAGACAATGTCCAGTTATTTTAGGAAAATGGGCGGTACTCCATTACATCATGCTGGCCTGGAAGGGAATGATGTGTTAGCATTTTATGCCAAGGTTGGGGTTCATCTGAATAAATATGGCTCTAATCTTTTTATTTTGGCCTTTAAAGAAACCATTCATTTGGTCTCAGATGGTATGGGACGTGGTTAGTAGTAACTTGCACGTTTCCAGTAAATTTATAGTTGGCAGGGAGCACATTTAGTTTAACATTCTGCATTTCCCTTTGGTTTAAGCTCGCCACAGCTTTGTGTTTGTTGGTTAGGGGCACTTTTAATTTAAGTCATAGATGACATGGTGCACACTTAGACTTAATTTGTGTGTTTCCATGGGCCTTTGCCCCTCAGTCCCATAGATGGCAAGGTGTGTGCTTAGTTTTAACGGCACGCTTCCTGTACAGTGTTATTTAGATGGCTAGGAGTGTTTCCTGTTAGGGGGGTGGACACTGTGTAGGTGCATCTGTGGCAGGGGTGTTTGCCCACAGATGGTTAGTGAGCTGCGAGGTGTGCTCATTTTGTTGTTCTCCTGGGGCACCGGGTCCCCTTGTGCTGCTGGATGGGCAGGCACCTCTCATTATTTTATGTGTGTTATTAATTTATAATTATAATTTATAAATAAGCTGTGGCTTTTTACCCCATACCTTGTGTCAAGTCTTTATTGGATCACTCACTATATAGTGTTCTCATTAGATCTAATGCAAAGCTCATTACAAGAGCACAAGCTGATGAAAGGGACTTTGTGATGTCTCTGCTATAGCATTGCAGCTAATTTATTCAATCATGTTGTTTGAAAGTCTATAGAAAAGAAGGGGATTATTTACAGTGCCCCACAACGTTATTATATTTTCAATAACCGCGACAATATAAAACTTTAAAAAAAAAACAATTAAAACCAAAGTAGAAAACTCCTTTGGCAAGTTCCAAAGACAATCCACCGACGTGTTTTACATTTATTTGGGCTAATCTGCCTCTTATTTCTTGTGGAATAGAAAAGTAAAGGAGTGAATTTGATGTCTATGGGTTCACAGTCAGTGATACTTAAATATTTTTTGGCCTGTGTGTCATAACTGAACTGTAAAGACTATGAGCCTCATTCAGATCAGTGGCCATAATTTATGGGATGTAGGCCGTATGTCTGCGGGCCTCTACCGGGCACACAGCTGGCTCGAGTTATGGTGCTATTCAATTCGGCAAGACCACAAGTTAGGGGCCGATAGCGAAATTCGGAAATTATGCCATCATATGCAGCATTTGTGAGCTTGAACATGTCAATTAAGCAAGGCCGTAACTCCCGAGTAAGAAACAGCCAATGGAAACAGAGATTGTCATCATTACGGCAAAGAAAAATTGAGCTTTGATTTCACCGTTTTCGATTGTCTTACCGGCTTCAATTACGAGTTATGATCGGACCCACATTCCTGAAATATTGCATTTTTGATAAAACTGTAAATTTGATATTCTATTACATGTGAGTTTCATTATATGTATTAACACATTGATTGCCGGTATCGATATAACATGGAAACTAAACATGAAATAAAGTATTTTTGGGCCGATTTGCGTGTCCCAGTGGGTATGTCCGTATAACCCTTTGGGCATAACTTGCTCCCTGCATAATTTGTTAGGCACAAACACTTCCTAAGCCCTCTAATTAAATGATTAGACACAACCACTTATTGGGGAAATACTGGCCACAGCGTTTATTGGTAAACCCAAATTCACATAATAAAAATACCATTTATTTAAATATACATAAAGAGAGGGGAGGAGCCTGATGACCTAGACAGTACACTCTGTGCCCTGACCCTCGTCCAGGGCCTACGACTCCCCCCAAAAACGCCATGGCCAGCCGACTACCTTCCTAGCCCCTAGTACTAAAACTCCCCCTACTCATGACCTCCCCAGCTAAATCATGAATAGTTAATCCGGAAACCCTTATCTCATCATTATTCCAGCAACTTCTTCTGGGCTTGCCTATTTACTCTTCCTATGGGCCTTACTTGACCCTTCCCCAACTGATCCTCTAAGCTAGCCCCTTTGGCAGCTGTTACCAAGCTTGATTCTTTTCTACCCTCGATAAAACCTGCGGTTATCCGGGTGTATTACCAGGGATGTTACCACCACATGGAGCACTTCCGGGTTAGGCGACACCAGTGCCCTTCGCCACCTGCTCATTCCACTGATGACATTAATATCTCTATAACATCTGACCTGGGCCACACACCCAAGCTGGGCCATAGATCGGCACCTGAGGCAAAGCGCCTGTTTGGTCCGATGTCCACTATAACATCTGATCTGGGCCACACTCCCAAGCTGTGCCATAGATCGGCACCTGAGGCGAAGCGCCTGTTTGGTCCGATGTCCGAATATCCATCAATTACTCCTGCTTTCCCTTCTCCAAGCTCCGGGGCAAAACGGCCCGTCGGCTGTTACCATTTCAGTCATGCACAAAGCCAGCGGGTACCATGTTCCACCACGGAATGTACCCGGATCTGATCACATGTCGCCAAGTTGCAGAATCATCTTCATAGGGAATCCCCTTTTCCCCGTAAGGAACAACAGCAACCAACTCCCGCGTTGAGGTCCAAGAACCATATTACCACAAAAGGAGAGCTATCAGTGCACCTCGGGCACTGTAACTACCTCCCTTTTCCACCTGGTTCCCCTCGGACCCCCGCAGCCACCTGGTCACCTGATCACCTTAGGATCCCCCAACCAAAAACACCTGAGGTCACCAGCGCCTTGTCTGTTTAGGCCTACCTCTTACCACCAGCTCACCTGCTGAAAGGAGAGATGGCTGTACAAAACAACAAAGCCTTGTGCTTTCCACAGACCTCTTTCCCCACAGTGGTATCTCCGGCCCTTGGGAAAGGCTATCACTTGCCTTCAATCCCTTTGCCATACCGCCTGTGACACCTTGCTCCACTTGCAATACCGATACCTCCTACATCAGGTCCCTCGGCCCGGCCCGTTTTGAAAGGCTGCGGCTCTTACCCCACGTCTCACCTTCGGGGAACCCTCCTCCCGGCCTTAGCCGGGAAACCTCAACCTTGCCTGTTCCACTCGCGCCCCCCCGCGCCCACCAGGTGAACCATTATGTCCTTCCCATTAGGGCACCATTAAACAGGACCAGACAGCCACCTGTCTCAAAAACTAGTACCGGTAATTTTTTTTTTTTTTTAACGATAAGCTCCATTACCGGAACTGCGCCCAAGCGTAACCACCTCAGTCACCATGGGCGGGGACTTCCCCCTTTTTCTGCCCAGAGAAAATGCAATGCTCTGAGGGACATCCAACAAACCCTAAAAAAAAAAAAAAAAACACACCCCAAATCGGGTACACCCTGCCTGTCCCTTACCACGGGGCCCAGGCGAAAAACCCATTAACTGGTGAATGACCAGTACAGTCTATACTGAAACACGTCATTCGTGTTATGGATAACAGTCTACCCCCCAACAGGGGAAGCGGCCTTCTATCACGTGACTATGCACTTTACTTGATAAACCCTACCAGGACCTAATCCGAGATCAAAATTATAACACCATAGGACCGGTCATTAAACCGACATTGAAAATATAAGGGCCCCCCCACGCCAGACACAAGCCACTACCCCGCATATCTAATGAGGGCCCGTCCGCACCCCGTACTTACACCCATAAACTTGGAATTATATAACCTCTTAAAACTGGCTTCCTTTGGCTTGCGCCTGTTATTTTGCACTGCTTTTTCGCAAAGCTTAAGTAGAATTATGCACCGGGCAGGGAAAACTATCCGCGTACTGCTGTTTAAAAACCTCCAGTCTAACAGCGCGGTATAAGGATGGATTACGGGCAGACCCGACCACGTGGCATAAAACCACTAGCTCTAAACAAGGACAAATTAGCAGGGCCCATAGTCCCCCAGTGTAGCCTGGTGCTGCACCACTAAATTTTTTAAGGCTAGCAGCTCCTGTAACCCTGTACTCTATCATCAATAACTAGCTATAACGATGACACACTAGAAAACCATTGACGAAAGGGACATACTATGTCGCCCACGGGCACCTTCGTGCGACTAGGGCATAGTACTAAGCTTAGCTTGAAAACTAATGGGCTTCCGCCGAAATTAAACTAAGTCTAACTGCGTGTCGCCGAATTGGCAACTGCGCTGCGTGCTTATTCGGGTAGTGTATGTACCACAACCGACTGACCCTTTTTTGGGACCTTATTAACATGGTATGTGATGGAGAGACTCCTGTGCGTAATCTGGGCAACCTAACTAAAACAAGACCTGTAAGCCTAACCCCAAGAATACATAGTCGATATTCTAAGGGGATTGCCCTTTCCCTCTATGGTGGCTTGGGATTCTTAGTCCACCGGCAAAGAACTGACCATGCATAGAGTTAAAATCCTAATAATAATACACCAGACTCTACCAAAGCAAGGGCAGATACATAGAATGTAAGATATCCAAACGAATATGCATACACACGATATACATACAGCCCCACACGCATAAACATCTCCACACGTACTTATAAATACACATACGCAAGTATATATAATATACATATATATATATATATATATAAAGACACACATATCCACGCACAGACACGAAAACATACCTACCCATATCTATACGTACATACCTATACATACCCATATGTATACGCCTACATATCTAACACATACCCACATGTGGATATAAACACACAAATCTCACATACCTATATATAATCTATATATACATGTATACGTGTGTGTATATATATGTATATATATATATATAAATACCCACATATAATAGAAATACCCACCTACATAACGCAACACACCACAACTACCCTGATATGCACATATTTACATAGATAGAATCAAACCTGACTTTCTTTAAGCTTATGCCCGCTGCACCACAGCTTCACTGCAAAGCCAAGGTTGGAATAAACACCGGCTGAGTATCCTATCCATGTAAGGCCGTTTTAAGCCTACTGGCTATCCTCGGCATGGATCCCCTAGACAGCATGGAAGTGGGTTATATATGTAACTTATGTACGGCGTTACAGAGTATGTCTGTGCGCTATAATTGAACTATAATAATATTAATAAACTCTCCATGCAGTATGACTAGCCAAAGAAAAACTAACCGCTACGAGAATAAAAGTCCTGCAACTATTTTAGTGATAATCTATATATACATATAGATACGCAGATTCAACCATAGACTGCTTAAATGTGAGGTTTGTGGTGTGCTTTACTAAAAGTGTAGGGAGACTCGTTTTTTAAAGATAGCCCCTTGTGACATTTTTAGGCATAATGCCAGCCAGGATACACTCGGGGGGGGGGGGGGGGGCGCATCCACTCAGCCCCCGCCGATAGCATACACCTCCCCTATCACCATCCACTCAGTGGCCCCAAAAACCTTTCCACTGAACCGAAAAACCGGGCAAACAGTGGAGAAGGGGAGGGGGACCATGCCTACCCGTCCTGAGTGTGTTTCTTACTGGGCACTGCAGCCCCGCTGCTGCTGTCCCGCAGCCACTGCTCAGGCTGGTCTCCAGGCAGTCCCCACTCCTCCCCTATCCATGCCAGGATTCCTCTCGCTCTCAGGGCAGCCAGCGCCCATGCGCTGTGTGGCTGCAATAAGTCCCCTAACTCCCAAACACACTCAGGACGGGTAGGCATGGTCCCCCTCCCCTTCTCCACTGTTTGCCCGGTTTTTCGGTTCAGTGGAAAGGTTTTTGGGGCCACTGAGTCCCCCCGGCCCCATCAGATGCCTGGGGGACCGTTCAGGGATCCCTTTTTCTGCCCCCCTGTGGGCCGCACAGTGCCCGAGCACTGTGTGGCGCGTCCGCCTATCCCCTAATCGCCCCGAGACTCCAGACGCCACCCACTGGCCCTGTGTACCATCCAGCAGGGGAAGGAGGTGCCGCTTACCGTCATCTGACGGACTCTCGCCGGTGTCCCGTCTGCCCTCCAGCTGCCGAACCACCAGCACCGCCGGTACTGCCCAAGATGGTGTGTGCACCACCAGGGGCCTGCTGCTGGGTAAGTGAGGAGAGAGTGTAGCCAGGAAAAGATAAAAGCAAGGGAGACCGTCCTCACATCTAATTTCTTGGCTAGCTGGGGCATAATGGCCAAATTGGCGCCAATCCCCTAGGTGGCTCTGCCCCCCAGCTAGCCACTCCCTCTCTTCCATCCTCCCGGGCCTGCAAAGGTCACGTGGCCCTCCGACTGAACCCAGTGGCCTGGGTAGGTCTCCAGCCCGTCAAGCTTGAGAATGTTGTGCTATTAATTCTAAGACCTAATATCACTTTCCCTTTAACTAAAAGTACAGTATTAATTTTTTATTTGCTTTTAAAGTGCTCTGGACATGTCTTTAAGCACTTTGTGAGTCCTCCTTGCAACTCCTAACTTGTGGAGCGACTTTTGCCATTTGCGGCCTTGGCGGGGTAGTTTGTGAGGGGAAATCGGAGCAATTGAATAGCAATTTGCAATTTTAGCGATCAGAACTCTTCCGGCCGTGAAAGATCAAAGGCTTGGAGGGGCATTAACTTGCCATGGTAACCCTGCCCATTGGATGTTATATGCAGCCCTGGCTCCTTACACCTTCACCTTGTGTCTATATCACATATCATTAAACTGAGATTTGTCGTCACGCTTGCGACAAAACGAAGTTTGGCAATTGCATCTTTCTGGCACTAAGCTGTTCATGCGCATTGCGTCAGGTGGCGCTCTCCTGCTCTCACTGACTGCAAAGAACATGGGCTCATTCTGACAGCCTTTGGTCTCTCTCTGTCAGAAGGAAACTGATCAGAGTGGCTACCTGCTGTGCTATCTACAGAGAAAGGGGAGGGAGAGGAGGGGAAAGAGACACAAGGGTGGGAGAGGAGGGGGAAGAGATACAAGGGAGGGAGAGGAGGGGGATGAGACAGGGGAGGGAGAGGAGGGAAAGAGACACAGGGAAGAGACACAAGGGAGGGAGAGGAGGGGGATGAGACACAGGGGAGGGAGAGGAGGGGGGGAGAGACACAGGGGAGGGAGAGGAGGGGAAGAAACACAGGGGAGGGAGAGGAGGGGGATGAGACAGGGGAGGGAGAGGAGGGGGAAGAGACACAGGGGAGGGAGAGGAGGGGGATGAGACAGGGGAGGGAGAGGTGTGGGGGAAAGAGACACAAGGGTGGGAGAGGAGGGGGAAGAGACACAAGGGTGGGAGAGGAGAGGGAAGAGACACAGGGGAGGGAGAGGAGGGGGGAGAGACACAAGGGAGGGAGAGGAGGGGAAGAGACACAGGGGAGGGAGAGGAGGGGGATGAGACAGGGGAGGGAGAGGTGAGGGGGAAGGGGGGGGAAGAGACACAAGGGTGGGAGAGGAGGGGAAAGAGATACAAGGGAGGGAGAGGAGGGGGATGAGACAGGGGAGGGAGAGGAGGGAAAGAGACACAGGGAAGAGACACAAGGGAGGGAGAGGAGGGGAAGAGACACAGGGGAGGGAGAGGTGAGGGGGAAGGGGGCGAAGAGACACAAGGGAGGGAGAAGGGGGAGAAACACAGGGAATGGAGAGGAGGGGGGGGGAGAGACACAGGGGAGGGAGAGGAGGGGAAAGAGACACAAGGGTGGGAGAGGAGGGGGAAGAGACACAAGGGTGGGAGAGGAGGGGGAAGAGACACAGGGGAGGGAGAGGAGGGGGGGAGAGACACAGGGGAGGGAGAGGAGGGGAAGAGACACAGGGGAGGGAGAGGAGGGGGATGAGACAGAGGAGGGGGAAGAGACACAGGGGAGGGAGAGGAGGGGGATGAGACAGGGGAGGGAGAGGTGTGGGGGAAGGGGGGGAAGAGACACAAGGGAGGGAGAAGGGGGGAAACACAGGGAATGGAGAGGAGGGGGGGAAGAGACACAGGGGAGGCAGTGGAGGGGGGAAGAGACACAGGGGAGGGAGAATAGGGGGGAAGAGACACAGGGGAGGGAGAGGAGGGGAAGAGACACAGGGAAGGAGAGGGGGCAAAGAGACACATAGGAGGGAGAGACACATGGGAGGGAGAGGGGGAGAGACACAAAGGAGGGAGAGGAGGGGAAGAGACACAGGGGAGGGAGAGGAGGGGGATGAGACAGGGGAGGGAGAGGAGGGGGAAGAGACACAGGGGAGGGAGAGGTGTGGGGGAAGAGGGGGGAAGAGACACAAGGGAGGGAGAAGGGGGAGAAACACAGGGAATGGAGAGGAGGGGGGAAGAGACACAGGGGAGGCAGTGGAGGGGGGAAGAGACACAGGGGAGGGAGAGTAGGGGGGAAGAGACACAGGGGAGGGAGAGGAGGGGAAGAGACACAGGGAAGGAGAGGGGGCAAAGAGACACATGGGAGGGAGAGACACATGGGAGGGAGAGGGGGAGAGACACAAAGGAGGGAGATTGCAGGGAAAAGTCACAGGGGAGGAAGAGGGGCAGAAAAATAGTTATAGGGGAGGGGCAGGAAGAGACACAGAAGAGGGGGGAAGAGAGACGGGTAGATGGGGGAAAGAGACAAGGGAGGAAGTAGAGGGAAGAGACTTGCGCTCATTGAAATGCCTGCGATGAGCATCAAAGGCGCTCATCGCAAGGCAGGCAGATGAGAGGGAGGAGCCTGGCAATGTGTGGCACGCACCATTGCCAGGCTTAAAATTTTATTGCCATCATTTTTGAGGCACTCATCGTGAGGCCCATAAAGTAGACGGAGGAAAGGCCTGCAATGAGCGCACAAAAGCTTGCAATTACCAACCACTATGCCCTGAGGGTTGTGCTTGAGCAATTATTATTATTATTATTATTATCTTTATTTATATCGCGCCAACATATTCCGTAGCGCTGTACAGGGGTTGGAGCAATGCACATGGTGATGCAGGGTTATGCATGTGCATGGTCCTGTGGGGGTTGAGCATGCTAAAGGCACGGCGTGAACCACGCATTAAGTGGCTTTGAGGTCGTGCATGCACAATGCACAAAAATAAAGAGATGGGAGGGTGGAAGAGAGTGGGGAAGGTGGGGGAGAGGGAGAAAGGAGGCACAGAAGAAGGGGATAGGAGACACAGGGGAGTTAAAGAGGGGGAAGGAGACACAAGTGAAGGGAGAGGGGTGAAGAGACAAAGGGGAGGGAGAGGGTGAGAAGCGACTCTGGGAAGAGAGATAGGAGGGGAGAGACAAAGGGGAGGGAGACAGGAGGGGAGAGACAAGGGGGAGGGAGACAGGAGGGAAGAAACAAAGGGGAGGGAGAGGGGAAGAAAGACACAGGGGCAGGGAGAGGGGAAGGAAGAGACACAAGGGAGAGAGGTGGGGGGAAGAGACACAGGGGAGAGAGAGGGGGAAGAGAGAGGGGGAGAGACACAGGGGTGAAGAGTCAAAGGGGAAGAGACACAGGGGAGGGAGAGGGGGGAAAACACAGGTAAGGGTGGAGGGGAAATAGATGGGAGAGAGGGGGAGAAACCTAGGGGAGGGCAAGGGGGGAAGAGACACAGGAGAGAGAGAGAGGGGGAAGAGAGAGGGGGAAGAGACACAGGGGAAAAGAGACACAGGGGGGGAAGAGACACATGGGGGAAGAGACAAAGGAGGGGAAGAGACACAGGGGGGGAAGAGACACAGGAAGGGAAGAGACACAGGGGGAGAGACACAGAGGAGGGAGAGGGGAGGGGGAGAGATACAATTTATAAAACTCTAGCATGCCGGGATTTTTTGACGGGCAAATTACTAGTATACATATAATTAAAGAGTGAAGCAGCCGTTAATGTCCGGTAATGCTTCAGACTTGATAGAGAGGTCAAACCTGAAAGCTCATTATACTCATTATTAATCTACTAGCGACTTGCCCGTCAAAAATGACTGGCCAATAAAAAAGTGTTGAAATGCTGTTTGTCACACAATGTGAGTGTACTGGGTGTCTCGACTATATAGACCCTTATAGCGCACTAATGAACCCATGTGATAACACTATAAGTGCCATGAGGGTCATCCAGGACCCTTATGACACAAAGTGTAAACACTACACTATTTTAACTGGGTCTCTTATGGGTATCTATACAGACCCTCATAAGCCTCTATTTAACCCCATTAGTCCCATAAGGGTTTATAAAGACCCTCATGGGACAGTTAGAAGTCTAAGATAACCTGGCGGTGTTTTGCAGGTTTGGGGGTCGTGTAGCCTCATTTATTCGGCGGCCATTTTTTGTACTTAAATTGAGGTGTAAACTCACTTCCAGACATCCTGGGTGCCCCCCCCCCCCCCCCCCAATTGCTGTGTGTGATGTTTTTATTTTATATTTTTTGTATTTTCTGTGTGTTTCGGTGTGTGTAGTTCGGCCGTTCCCTACCTGAGTCTTCTGGGGAGGTAGGGATGAGCGGCTATGGTGCTCATCTTCACCAGCACAAGGAGAGCCAAAGGCGCTCCTTGCCTGACCGCAACATATATATGTAATAGTGACTTGCTCCTCAAAAATGACGGGGCAATAACATTTTAATACTGTTAAAACTGTTTGCTACACAATGTGAGACTCTGACATTCTTAACCTTTTTGTTATCTAAAAAGAAATACAACATTTTGAATTCAACTTGTATTTCACCAACAATTATAGCATTTTTTTTTCAATATTAACAATATATAATATAATATTTAATATAATAATAGCTGAAGTTTTGATGAATCCATATTGTAAATAATAACATAAAATAACAATGTATTTATAAAACAAAATCTGACACCAAAAATAGCACAAATATGCTCACTCACACAGAAAAACAATGAGAGAGAGAAAAAAAATGTTTAAAAAAAATGTAGGTGCCATACATACACTGGTTAAAAACTAATTTAAGAAAAAATTAAACCTATAATAAAAAAAAAACACAAAACACAAAATAGTGACTTAATTTCAATAAGTCAAGGCAAAAAAAAAATAAATGTCTTGTTTAAACCCTAGAGTACATTTTTGAGGCAGTAAAAAATGAATGTTGCCAATGGAGTCTTCCTACAAAAATTAATACAAGTGGATAAAATCTAGTTAAACATAAGAAAATCCAACACAATTTAAATGAACAAACTGCAATTCTAACAATTAAAAATTAAATTGTTTGCAAACAATTTTCCTATGAGCTCAGAATGGTACCACTTGGTTTTAGTAACTTTTATGATATAATTTAGAGATTGACAATATTTCATACTAATATTCATAGGTATTACTAAATATGTTAATACTCTCAATGCAGATGAGTATTACTTCCCTGAAAGGAAAAACGAGAAAAAAATAATTAGTTTAATTCCACAAATTTCAAACATGGCATCTCAAAATTCCTATAACCAACCATTTTGTCATGGATACAAACAGCTCTCCAAGTTAGGAGCCAAAGCAGAGCTTCCATGCCCTTCATATTTGAAAGATTTTCTTTTAGTCTCATAAGGCTTTTTATTCTGGTTCCATGGCCCCTCTGTGCCATGATATCCCACAGCATATTCCTGGCCTGTTCCACATGTGCCAACAATAATTTGTCTTATGACCTTCTCTCCCACAAGTAAAGCAAACATGGCCGCCATTAGTTGGATGTGCGGCTGTATGGTGTATTTAAGAAGGTTGTATCTATAATGTCCACACACATCGTCACCAGCACAATTAGATTTCACAGCCCTAACATTTTCTGAGGTAACATTAGACACAGGTGGAATCTGTAAGTTTTCTAGAGCACATTTATACTGTAACATAATAATGATAATGAGGACAAAACAACTTTTCCTGAAATACATATATATCTTGTGTAAATTAATGTAACTACACCATGTGATGTAAAGAGATACACAAGGATTATACAGCCATTGTATATGTCATGTAATTGCATTTGTGACCTTCTGGGGCCATGTTAAAGGTGTGGTAAAGTGCACCAATTGTGCCTCAGTAGGGCTTTTTTGCATATTCGGTTAAACCAATTTTCCCCTGGCCATCCTATTTTTCAAACAAAGGGTTTGATTTGGCAGTAGCTGAAATGTCCTCGTGTAGGAAGGTCATAGAAATGTTTAAGAGCATTTAAAGATAGTATGTGTTATGAACCACTTCTTCAGTTTGACTTGACCTACCCAGTGCTTCCTTTGGGGTTTTGTAGATATCCCTCCTAGCAGAAATTATGTATATCCAAACTAACAACTGTTTATTAGCAAGAACCTCTCATATTTATGTGCAGCATTGACTAATCATAGCTGGGTCACAACTTTAGCAAATATTCTGTTAGTCAATTCCTCAAACTATAATCTGTCCACTGTGTGGGCCACCTGTCCATCAAGGACATACAGATATCCAAATGATCACCCCAGCAATTAATTACTGACTCCTTTGACAAGCCTATCAAGGCAGGTTAGCTGACTAATCAAGGATGGAGACAGCTTTTCTGGCTGCCTATTCCTTTGCCACTTAACTATGGCCTATTTCCCTTTAAATTAATATTATGGTCCCCATATATGTTACAGGATAATACCACAGGCAATATTAACCAACTCATGACAACAGGATAATACCAGTCCATGGGCAATGTCTTTGAAGAAAGAGACCAGTGGCACCACTTTAACCTGTGCCTACCCAGGACCCATATTAGTTTGCTCAGTCCCAAAAAAGTTCATAGGGGCCCCTGGATGTCAGAAATCCTAAACATGGCAACAGCAAAACAACTCCTATGATATTCTAGGCAATAGTAAATGGTGGTGATTATCCAAGAACCTAAGTATTTTAACATTGGTTTTAGGAAAATGGGGAGAAGTAGTGTTGTTGAATCCTGTGACCCCAGGGCTCCTTGTAGTCCCCAAAGACCACTGGGTACCTCTGGGCATGACAGTATGGGGAATCACCTATTCACCTGTAATGGATTCTTTCAATTCTTTAAGTTTCCACCAAGATAGAGGCCCCAATAAATCCTATAGAATATTGAAGGATTATATTGGCGCCAGATTATATGAAAGTAATAACCAAACATATTAATGTAATCAACGAGATTAGACCTTTTGAGAGACTTCATTGATTTTAAATCTAGCTTTGATAGCCATAATATATCATTTATGACACTAATCCCCAATATCTGAGTTTCTATATCTCTTCAGCCCGTATTTCCAAAAATGTCAGTTTAAAAAAAAATGATCTTAAAGTATGAGATCTTACTAAATTAATTCAGTATTCTGTGTAAGTTGTGTAGAGTGAGAAATAAAATAACAAATCCCTATAATCTATCTTTATATCCACTAGTTATGGGATGAGACCGTACTTTGGGCACGAGTACAATGTAATGAGCTTAAGTCACAGCATGATAATTACACACATCGCCCTAAACTAGTACTAGTAACACAATAAATAATGACCTGTCTGTCCCGGTCATGTTTAGATCTCTATTTGTGTCTATTAGATTTGTACAATAATAATAATAATAATAATAATAATAATAATAATAATAATAATACAGCTTTGCACCTAGTGCAGTAAAATAAATGCAGCCGAGCCGTGGATGTGATGCTTTGTGTTTAATGATTAGAAAGGACAGAGATACAAGAAAAAGTGATCACAACTTGTACGTCGTATGCTCTTGTGATTGGGTTACATAGGAAGGAAAAAGAAGAGAGAATCATCTTAATCTAGAAGAGACACATCGAGACGTCTTATCATCGTCTTCATGTCTAGTGGTGACCCGCCGAGGAGCCTGAGACAAAAAGCAGACAATATTTAAGTAATAATCACACAGAGTCTGGGAAATAAATATAGTCTTTATCCATCTTAACGTGACTCTGTATAAGCCCAGCAGGACTTTAGGTAATGATACCATCACTATCTCAGTAATATAACATTAACAGGTCTAATTAATCACATGACTCTACAACATAGAAATGTCTAGAACAATGGCGGCGACCCCCAGGGGGATTCACAGTGTGAGCAATGTTTAGTGAATCTGGCCCTTACTCCATATTACACCATTTAACCTGTTTATAAAAATGCTACATATAATATAACATGAAAAGGCCAAAAAATGAAAACAAACAAGCAAATGATTAACCTATTGTTTGCCAACACCCGTCATGATATCACAATATACCTGCTCAGTGTTTTGTTATAAATAAAATCCTGTAATGTTACTAATAAATAGAGAGCTTTACTTACTGTATTAGTCAAGTAATCCTCCTAACGAAGCAGCACCTGGTCCAGTTAGTAGTCCAGCAGCGTCCAGTGATCTTATTACTTCTTGAAGTGTAGAAGGCAGCATGGAGTGAAGAACACCCACATCAAAGGTATCACCCTGCAAGAAAAGCAACATATTACTGTAGTACAATGTCCAGGTACATACATGTATGATGTGCGTGTATCACCAAGTACATACGTGTATGATGTGCGTGTATTACCAAGTGTGTGTATTATTAAGTACATACGTGTATTATGTGTGTGTATTATTAAGTACATATGTGTGCGTGTATTACCAGGTAAATACATGTATGATGTGTGTGTATTCCTGGTACATATGTGTGTGTGTGTATTACCAGGTAAATACATGTATGATGTGTGTGTATTCCTGGTACATATGTGTGTGTGTGTATTACCAGGTAAATACATGTATGATGTGTGTGTATTCCTGGTACATATGTGTGTGTGTGTATTACCAGGTAAATACATGTATGATGTGCGTGTATTCCTGGTACATATGTGTGTGTGTGTATTACCAGGTAAATACATGTATGATGTGCGTGTATTCCTGGTACATATGTGTGTGTGTGTATTACCAGGTAAATACATGTATGATGTGTGTGTATTCCTGGTACATATGTGTGTGTGTGTATTACCAGGTAAATACATGTATGATGTGTGTGCACGTAGCCACCACCTTTTTACACAATGTACATAACGCTCACGGCTAAACCACCTAAACAGCCCTCACAAGACACGTGGATTTCTTACCGATTGAACAAGAGCGTTGTTTAGTGAAGCATCGAAACCAGGAACAAGTGAATTCTGAAATACATTGGTAAGAATCAGAGATTAGTACACACGGCACATAGAACATGTCACGGACACGCAATATATCACAGGACCTCTATCCTGTCCCACCAAGAGCAGATACGTGTCTTATGTACGCCTTATTAATACTAGAAACAAAGAGGAAAGGATATCCCTTTTGCATAGAGCACACCCGGGGCCTAATTATAATATAGACAATAGTATATGTTAAAACTTAACGTTTAATAATATCATTAAAAACTAAATGTAAAATCTTGATATTTTGACATCACGTGAAATTGGATAAGGGGTGGAAAAGACTCGATGTGCTGTTGTATCCGTTATATCTAGGCTGGTGGGAGAAAACTTATAATAGTGGCATGACATGAAAAGAATATTCAATAATCATTGGAAGATCTTGTTGGATGATGATGATTTGAGGCCTTTTCTAAGTAACCAGGCACAGATCACTAGTAGACGCTCCACTAATCTAAGGGATATGCTATCCAAAATTCACCTAGAAATAGATAAAAGCAAAAATTGGCTGAATAAAACCAAAGGCTGCTTCAAATGTCTATCATGCAAAGCTTGTAAATATGTAAATACTACCAAAACATCCTCTTCCAGAGATGGCAATACACATTTTCAAATTAAACAACTACTAACGTGTAAGTCAGTAGGGGTTATATACCTTATGCTTTGCAAATGTGGCATGAGGTATGTAGGTAAAACCTGCAGAGAATTCAGGCGTAGGGTTCTGGAACATGTATACAGTATTACAAAAGAATACCACACACCTGTACCTGGCAATTTTGGGCAATCTAATACCCCATATGACGTATAAAAACTATAATAAACTCCATTTTCTATTTTTGGAGCTTATCACATTGTTTCATTATGATATTGACTTAGAATGTGGCTTCTATCTTACTACAGGCAAATTTGAGCCATATCTATACTGTATACAATAAAACACTTCAATAAATATGCACTAGGTGTGGATTATATAGTGGATTATGAAATATATATCATGGGACTCAATTAGGCATGTCCATTTACCCCACTAAATATCATGGTCATTATAATATTATCCACATGTATTGTTATCCTTTGGTGCAATATTTATACAGACTTTGCCCATAGAATTCAATTTCTCATAGTATTAGTGGTCTATTTCCCACCTATTTTAGATTTTTAATATATACAACAGGGTTTTGGTTTTAATCTTTATGTTTTCATAGTAACGGAATGGCTTAAATAGCCCTCCGTTGCCCTTGACGGTAACCCCTGATGAAATAGTTTAGAAACGTACATTGCGTTGTACGTTACGTAACGCCGTGACGCTGACCTATGACGTCAGTATTGGGCGCATAGGCATCGTTCACAGAGCATGGAGCTGTAACATTTTTCTCTGTATGGGCCTACAGCCCGTCCATTAGACTCAACAAGTCCTCCTTCCTTTTTTTCAGATTATGAGTATTATACCAAATGCATTTAGGAATTAGGATCTTCAGTCTCTTATTATTATTCAGCATAATCATTACTTGCACTGAGCACTATTCACTTATCTCTGTGCAATATTTATCACATGTTCATGAGCACTTAGCACTTTATAACTGGATCACACTTTTTCAGTGGTCTTAAGGGATCATCTATTCAGCGGATATAGCAGCACATCGAGTCTTTTCCACCCCTTATTCAATTTAACGAGACGCCAAAATATCAAGATTTTACATTTAGTTTTTAATGATATTATTAAACGTTAAGTTTTAACATATACTATTGTCTATATTATAATTAGGCCCCGGGTGTGCTCTATGCAAAAGGGATATCCTTTCCTCTTTGTTTCTATTGTCGTACCATTGTTATCCCAAGTAGCACCCCATTATACCCAGTTCTTTTTACACCTGAACCACCTATTACTTTGTTGCCTTATTACTGCCTTATTAATACAAATCATTTATAGTAACAATAGTCAATATTACAATTGTCCCCAACATAATAAGGTCATTAAGGGCAGGTTGGGGGCCTTGGTAGAGATAGGTATAAAGGGCTTTAAGAACAATCACATCTGATAGGACGATAAACAATCACTGATATGCTGACTCAACAGGAAGATCCAGCAAGCTTAGTTTTCATATTATTTGCCATTATCTCTTACATATATTCACTGATCTATTTCATTGCATCAGCTTCAGAAAAGAAATAGTATAAATGTTGTAAATAATGTTATTGCTGATGTGTCTTTAAGCTTTTCTCCACCACTCGTGCTGTAGAATTGGATGCTGCATTTTGATGGTATTAAATGCCACATTGGCACATTCACTGTTTGATCATCACTGCTTTGTATATAAGGAGGAGTAATGTTTGCTGACATGGATGGCGTGCACCAATACACTGCTTGGGACCCTGGGCCGTAATGTTCAGTCTGTCACACTATGTCTTGTACATTAAATATAGAAACTCTTCACATGAAAATAAATAAATGTCACTTTACCATTCGATTAAGGAGAGCTTGGACAATGCCAGATACGACTGGCTGGAGACTTTGACCATACGTAGTGGTGAGACCTGTCCAATCTCCAGTCTGAAAAAACAGGGAATAGTAATTTATAATATGGAGTGAACATCCCACCAGCAATGTCCATACAGTGTGTACCCAACTATACCCATATATACCCATGAATACTTATATATATATCCATGTATACTTATATATACTCATATATACCAAGGTATACCTATGTATATCCTTCTATACTCATATATACCCAGGAATATAAATCTATACATATGTATATCCAGGTATACTCATATATACCCACGAATATCAATCTATACATATGTATATCCATGTATACTCATATATACCCATGTATACTCATCTATACACATCTATATCCATGTATACCCATGTATATCCTTGTATACTCATGTTTAACCCTATATACCATGTATAACCATGTATTATTATTATCATTTGTATTATTGCTTATTTGTAAAGCACCAACATATTCCATATCACTACACATGGGTTGTGATGAAGGCAAAACAATATTAACACATTTAAAAAAATGGAGGGCCGTGTCTTTGAGGTTAGAATCCAGTGTCCATAGAGATTCCCCCAAAGCACCATGCAAGATTGAAAACGACTTACAATCTATAGCCATCTATATCCAATTATATCATTGTATAACCCTGTAAACCCATGTATACTCATGTATACCCATCTATAGCCATCTATAGACATCTATACCCAAGTATATCGTTGTATAACCCTGTAAACCCATGTATACTCATGTATACCCATCTATAGCCATCTATAGCCATCTATACCCATGTATATCGTTGTATAACCCTGTAAACCCATGTATACTCATGTATACCCATCTATAGACATCTATAGCCATCTATACCCATGTATATCATTGTATAACCCTGTAAACCCATGTATACTCATGTATACCCATCTATACCCATCTATAGACATCTATAGCCATCTATACCCATGTATATCATTGTATAACCCTGTAAACCTATGTATACTCATGTATACCCATCTATAGACATCTATAGCCATCTATACCCAAGTATATCGTTGTATATCCCTGTAAACCCATGTATACTCATGTATAGCCATCTATAGCCATCTATACCCAAGTATATCGTTGTATAACCCTGTAAACCCATGTATACTCATGTATACCCATCTATAGACATCTATAGCCATCTATACCTGTAACGAAATCCCCTATTTTACAGACTTCACGAACCCACCTGTTCGGTTATTTGAGGATTTACAATGGGCTTTCGTGGAAATACCTAATAAGACAAACTTTAGTCCATGATTCTGAGAACTGCGTTCGTGGGATCTGAGCGCTATTCGCCTAGAATATGCACTCAGATCTCAGCTATCTGGGGATATGTGGAACTTCAAGTTTACATTGTGTAAAAACAAAGTTATACATTTTTATTCTGTTTTATTAAAACAAAGAAGCCATGTTTCTTTCTTCCTGGAGATAATTAAGGCTCTCTGTGCTACCTTAATTTAATTACCTCCAGGATAGAAAAGAGGGAGTGACTTATGTGTAAGGGGAGTGCTTATGCTATAGCCACTGTGATTGGCTACTGTTTTTCCTTTGTCCACCAGGAGGAAGTCCTGATATAGACCGGGCGTGTAGCCCTCAGTAAAGAGTTCATGTTTACCCCTTCATGAAGTTTTGACTCATGTTTGGGGGATTGGAGCTATAATCACTTTGTTTCAGCTGGAGTTCGGAGGAAAACGCAAGGATCATCGCTGCACTAATGCAAAGATCCTTTACACTGGTGGCAAGTGGTGGGGATTTCCTCCTGAACAGATATACCGAACTGAAACTGGTGAATGGCGCATAGATACGAACGCTTGAAACGAACCACACTAAAGGAACTGCTGGAAGCTCGAGGCATAGCGGCATGCAACAAAACGAAAGCCACGCTAATAGCCGAACTACTGGAGAGCGATCAAACCGGCGAACCACAAATGGCGAATACAGAGCAAACAGACTTCCAGAGGGACGTGAGATGGAGACTCAGCCTGGTAGGACCTAACCCTGCACCAGAGATCGTGGTACAGATCTTGGCACAAGCTACTGAGACCCAGAATGCCAGGGAAGCACGAGAAGCCAGAGACAGATCACCTCCAGTGGATATATTGTCGCTATCTGGATCTACAATGGGGCGTCAGCGGAAAATTAACTACGCTGCATTTAAAAGCTTCGTGGAAGGTGAGATGGATATTGACAATTACTTGCAAGATTTTGAAAGACAATGTGTGTTAGAAGATTTGGAAAGAGCTAACTGGGCTGCCGTAGTAAGTAGTAAACTATCAGGTAGAGCAGCCGAAGCATTGAGAGCTGTGCCAGATGGGGATATACAAAACTATGACAAGATAAAAGAGATTTTGTTAGCCCGGTATGCTGTAACCCCTGAAGCTCATAGAAGGAAATTCAGGGCTCTCAGAAGACAAGATAAAGATTCCTATACGGAGTGGGCATTTCGTATGCAGCGCGCTGCCAGCAATTGGATGCAGGGGAATCAGGCAACTACTTTAGAGGATGCTGTGCAGTTGTTGTTGCTAGAACAATTTTTTGATTATACCCCAGCGGAGGTGCGAGATTGGGTCAGAGACAGAAAGCCAAAAACGGTAGAGGAGGCAGCACGGCTGGCAGACGAATTTCATGAGAGCAGGCGGATGGATGGAAACCGAGGGGTCCAGAGCCAGCGGCCTGCCTCTGGCCCACCAACTATGCCACAGAGGGTACCACCACCAAGGGGCAATACCACAAATAGAGGGTACCAAAGGACTGCTCCTATGTGTCATGGGTGCAAGCAAGTGGGGCACATCAAACCTAACTGCCCACAACGCACTACAGACCGCTGGGGACGGGCACCGATACCACAGACAAAAGCCGCCGCACACTGTGTGCAAGAGGATTACAATTATCTGCCTCAAGAGACACCCAGTGGCAATAGTGAAAATTGGGCCACCTTACATGAGGTAAACCCTGTACAAGCGGCTGGGGATAACAGGGCACATCACCGCCAGTCGGTAAAACTCAATGGGCAAGAGGCTCGAGGACTGAGAGACAGCGGCGCTACTATTACATTGGTCCAGCCACACCGAGTCGCCCCGACCCAGCACACAGGACGTACCATTGCTGTAAGGGTAGCCTGAGGGGCAATTCACAAGTTACCAACGGCCCAAGTCCACATCGATTGGGGTACCGGGGCCAAGGCGGTGGAAGTGGGCATCATGCCAGATTTGCCCGCGGAAGTACTGCTGGGAAATGATCTAGGATGCCTGACGTCACAATTGGCAGCCTGCAGTACCGAAGGAGCCCTACCGGTTACCACCCGGCAGCAATCCAGAGCTATGGAAGCCTCTCCCTCGACTCATGACCAGGTAAGCGATAACCCTCTGACGATCCCCCCTGACCAGACTTCTTACTGGGGTACCCCTCAAGACTTCGGGCAAGCACAACGGGAGGATCCCACCTTAAAAGGGTATAGGAGGAAGGTAGAACAACCCCATGGAGACAGAGATCAGGCAAGGTTTAGCTGGGAAAAGGGTTTACTGTACCGAGTGACTGGGGGGACAGGGACAGGAGCGGGCCAGGTAGAAAAAAGACAGTTGATAGTGCCCCGTAAGTATCGGGTAGAACTGTTGCGGATTAGCCACGATATTCCCCTAGCCGGCCACTTAGGCATTAAAAAGACGAGGGACAGACTCACCCAGTCATTTTTCTGGCCAGGGGTCACGGGAGATTTGCAAGATTACTGTAGGACCTGCGAAGTATGCCAAAAGGTAGGGAAGAGAGGGGATCACCCCAAGGCAAAGCTACGCCCCCTACCCATTATTGAGGAACCATTTTTCCGATTGGTGGTTGATTTAGTTGGCCCACTCAGTAAACCCAGTCCATCCGGTAAGAAATACATTCTTACTGTGGTAGACTACGCTACCCGCTACCCCGAGGCTATAGCTCTGTCGAATATACATGCAGAGACGGTAGCAGAAGCACTAGTTCAGGTGTTCACTAGGGTGGGATTCCCTATGGAGATAGTGCCGATCAGGGAACCCAATTCACTGCGGTGATTACCCAACAACTCTGGCAGAGCTGTGGGGTAAAACCCATATTAAGTTCCCCCTATCACCCCAAACCAATGGCCTCTGTGAACGATTTAACGGCACCCTTAAGCAAATGCTCATCACGTTCACAGAGACCTGCAGGAATTGGGAAAGATTCCTCCCTCATTTACTTTTTGCCTATAGGGAGGTTCCCCAGGAGTCCACCGGATTCTCTCCCTTTGAGCTATTATACGGGAGACGGGTCCGGGGACCCCTGGACCTCGTGCGAGAACATTGGGAAGGTGATATGGAACAAGCAGGTACCCCTATAGTCTCATTTGTACTAGAGCTGAGAGACCGGCTACAGACTCTGACCGAAACAGTTCGGGAGAACCTGCGAGCCGCCCAAAAGCGGCAAAAATACTGGTATGACAAGGGAGCTAGGGACCGTATATTAGAAGTGGGACAAAAGGTCCTAGTTCTGAAACCCATCAAAACAGATAAGTTGCAAGCCTCCTGGCAGGGCCCCTACACGGTCCTAGAGCGGATCAGTGATACCACGTACATTGTGGCAGACTGTTCCGATAATAGGATCCGGAGGTCCTTCCATGTAAATATGCTTAAGCCATATCTCGAGAGGCCAGAGGAGGTCGCCGCAGTATGCGCTCCAGCATATGAGGATAGCGAGGGTATCCCTCTACCAGATATGCTTCCCCAGAAACCCACAGGAGTAGACCAAGTACAGTTGGGGCCAGCATTAGGTCCCGAGGAACAAGCTCAGGTTTCCCAACTGTTAAAGGAATTTGGGGGCATGTTTTCTGCAGCCCCAGGGTATACGACCCTGGCAGTCCACCGAGTGGAGACCCCAGGCCAGTTACCCCTGCGGCAGCAGCCTTACCGAATTCCAGAGGCAGTACGGGAAAGTATGTTAACGGAACTCCGGGATATGTTAGAACTGGGGGTCATAGAACCGTCCCAAAGCCCCTGGGCTTCCCCAGTAGTCTTGGTTCCTAAAAAGGACGGTACCACCAGGTTCTGCGTGGACTACCGTAAACTAAATGATCGGACCATTACAGATGCCTACCCCATGCCCAGAGTAGATGAGCTGCTAGACCGTATGGCTGGGGGGAATTACTTGACCACTATTGATCTGTGCAAGGGATATTGGCAAATCCCCTTGGAGCCTGGGGCCATTCCGAAGTCAGCATTTGTCACCCCATTTGGCCTATACCAGTTTAAGGTTATGCCATTTGGGATGAAGAATGCCCCAGCCACTTTTCAAAGGATGGCGGACCGGCTCCTAGAGGGATTTCAGGGCTTCGCTTGTGCTTACCTGGACGATATAGCTATCTTCAGTGACACTTGGGAAGCCCACCTGGAACACATTTCAGTAGTGCTCAACCGAATTCAGCACGCAGGGCTCACGTTGAAGCCTGAGAAATGCCACGTGGGCATGGCGGAAGTCCAGTATTTAGGCCACAGAGTAGGGTCAGGGAAACAGAGACCAGAGCCCGCTAAAATTGTGGCCATCACCCAGTGGCCCCAACCACGGACAAAAACTCAGGTTATGGCATTCCTGGGTACCGCAGGTTATTACAGGAAATTTGTAGCGGATTACAGTACCCTGGCCAAGCCCTTGACAGACCTCACTAAAAAGTCCCTGCCCCGACAAGTAATCTGGTCCACTGAGTGTGAGGAGGCTTTCCAGAAACTCAAGGCTGTGTTAAGTGCATCTCCTGTGTTAGCGGCACCGGACCATACTAAAAGGTTTCTCGTGCACACAGATGCCTCAATGTTTGGACTGGGAGCAGTATTGGATCACCCAGTGGCGTACCTGAGCAGAAAACTATTACCCCGCGAAGTCAGCTATGCCACTGTGGAGAAAGAGTGTCTGGCATTAGTCTTGGCACTTAAGAAGCTACAGCCTTACTTGTATGGACGCTCTTTCACCGTGCTGACTGACCACAACCCTTTAATTTGGCTCAACAGAGTGGCTGGCGATAACCCCAGATTACTCAGATGGAGCTTGGTGCTGCAACCTTATAATTTCACAATGCAGTACCGCCCTGGGAAACAGAATGCCAATGCCGATGGCCTCTCCCGGCAAACTGAACTGGAAAAGGCGTAATTTTGGTTTGTTTCTGGATTACCGGACATCCCTTAGCCGATCCGTTAGGATCTAAGCAGGTATGCCGTTCCATGGGACTAAGGGGGAGCTGTGTAACGAAATCCCCTATTTTACAGACTTCACGAACCCACCTGTTCGGTTATTTGAGGATTTACAATGGGCTTTCGTGGAAATACCTAATAAGACAAACTTTAGTCCATGATTCTGAGAACTGTGTTCGTGGGATCTGAGCGCTATTCGCCTAGAATATGCACTCAGATCTCAGCTATCTGGGGATATGTGGAACTTCAAGTTTATATTGTGTAAAAACAAAGTTATACATTTTTATTCTGTTTTATTAAAACAAAGAAGCCATGTTTCTTTCTTCCTGGAGAGAATTAAGGCTCTCTGTGCTACCTTAATTTAATTACCTCCAGGATAGAAAAGAGGGAGTGACTTATGTGTAAGGGGAGTGCTTATGCTATAGCCACTGTGATTGGCTACTGTTTTTCCTTTGTCCACCAGGAGGAAGTCCTGATAAGACCGGGTGTGTAGCCCTCAGTAAAGAGTTCATGTTTACCCCTTCATGAAGTTTTGACTCATGTTTGGGGGATTGGAGCTATAATCACTTTGTTTCAGCTGGAGTTCGGAGGAAAACGCAAGGATCATCGCTGCACTAATGCAAGGATCCTTTACAATACCCATGTATATCATTGTATAACCCTGTAAATCCATGTATACTCATGTATACCCATCTATAGCCATCTATAGACATCTATATACATGTATACCATCTAAACCCACATAGACCCATCTACTTGTTTTGTTTATAAACCTCAAGTTTAATCTTATGGACAACAGCATTAGAGAAGCCAACATTGTACTGTCCAAAGAGGGTAATTGGATATTACAGCTGCATTACCACCTTTGTTTCAAGGGGTCCCCAATATACATTACTCCAAACACAAGGTCAGGGCAAGAAGTCCTGAGATCGGGACTTAAACAATCCAGTTTTCCATTAGTCCTGTTCCACATTACATGGCTATAGAGTCTATTTATGTGTGTAGCCTGGACAGCCTGGCATCCTATTGGCTCCAAGCTGTTGTTTTCTTACCTTACATCCCTCAATGAGAGGACCTTTTAGCGCAGCATCCAGTTTCTGAAGGGAAAGTAAGAAATCATTTTAGTGACAATGAAACAATAAAATATCACTTTCCACGTGCGGCGAGTTTATGTCCGAGATACAAAAGGGTCCAGTTTGGTATCTACGTCATGCAAGATGATACCCAGGGACAGAGCTACCGCCGGTGCAGAAGGTGCAATGCACCGGGGCCCTCTATTCACTAGTTTCACCACTGATGTAACATTAATGTTATGAAAACTGTTATTAAAATCTGCTTTCAAATACATTTTACTCCTGAAAAAAAACATTTGTTGTTTGTATAGTTCATGATACAAGAAGTCAAATAGGGAAAGATAGAGAGAAAGAGAGAGAGAGAGAGTGGATGGATATGTAAATGATGGGCGGATAGATAGATAGATAGATAGATAGAGATAGAGAGAGATAGATAGATAGAGATATATAGAGATAGATAGATAGACAGATAGAGATAGAGAGATAGATAGAGATATAGAGAGATAGATAGATAGACAGATAGAGATAGATCGATAGATAGATAGATAGATATATAGAGATAGATAGATAGACAGATAGAGATAGAGAGATAGATAGAGATATAGAGAGATAGATAGACAGATAGAGACAGATCGATAGATAGATAGATAGATAGATAGATAGATAGATAGATAGATAGATAGATAGATAGACACACAGACAGATAGATAGATAGATAGATAGATAGATAGATAGATAGACAGACAGACAGACAGACAGATAGATAGATAGATAGATAGATAGATAGATAGATAGATATTGATACAATTAGTATTAATAGTATTACAAATGTTCTTACCATTTCATCCAAAAGCTCCTCTTCAGAGCAACTCAATACATCCGCCGCACCATCCTACAATAAAATATTAATAATACCAGAATTCATACAATTTTGTACATAAAGGTTTATTTTATCTTGATGTATTTTTTTTTACTTTATATATAAAGGATGTATTATTTTATAGTGTTGCTCTATATGCATCATTAATGTTATGTGTGGGTATTAATATGTTATATATTAGTAGATGATACTCTGTATTAGTGTATACTCACACATTGTATGTATCATTAGGTGATACTCTGTATTAGTGTATACCCACACATTGTATGTATCAGTAGGTGATACCCTGTATTAGAGTATACTCACACATTGTATGTATCAGTAGGTGATACTCTGTATTAGTGTATACTCACACATTGTATGTATCAGTAGGTGATACTCTATATTAGTGTATACTCACACATTGTATGTATCAGTAGATGATACTCTGTATTAGTGTATACTCACACATTGTATGTATCATTAGATGATACTCTGTATTAGTGTATACTCACACATTGTATGTATCATTAGATGATACTCTGCATTAGTGTATACTCACACATTGTATGTATCAGTAGATGATACTCTGTATTAGTGTATACTCACACATTGTATGTATCAGTAGATGATACTGTGTATTAGTGTATACTCACACATTGTATGTATCAGTAGATGATACTCTGTATTAGTGTATACTCACACATTGTATGTATCAGTAGATGATACTCTGTATTAGTGTATACTCACACATTGTATGTATCAGTAGATGATACTCTGTATTAGTGTATACTCACACATTGTATGTATCAGTAGATGATACTCTGTATTAGTGTATACTCACACATTGTATGTATCAGTAGGTGATACTCTGTATTAGTGTATACTCACACATTGTATGTATCAGTAGATGATACTCTGTATTAGTGTATACTCACACATTGTATGTATCGGTAGATTATACTCAGTATTAGTGTATACTCACACATTGTATGTATCAGTAGATGATACTCTGTATTAGTGTATACTCACACATTGTTTGTATCAGTAGATGATACTCAGTATTAGTGTATACTCACACATTGTATGTATCAGTAGATGATACTCTGTATTAGTGTATACTCACACATTGTATGTATCAGTAGATGATACTCTGTATTAGTGTATACTCACACATTGTATGTATCAGTAGGTGATACTCTGTATTAGTGTATACTCACACATTGTATGTATCAGTAGATGATACTCTGTATTAGTGTATACTCACACATTGTATGTATCAGTAGATGATACTCTGTATCAGTGTATACTCACACATTGTATGTATCAGTAGATGATACTCTGTATTAGTGTATACTCACACATTGTATGTATCGGTAGATGATACTCTGCATTAGTGTATACTCACACATTGTATGTATCAGTAGATGATACTCTGTATTAGTGTATACCCTCACATTGTATGTATCAGTAGGTGATACTCTGTATTAGTGTATACTCGCACATTGTATGTATCAGTATATGATACTCTGTATTAGTGTATACCCACACATTGTATGTATCAGTAGATGATACTCTGTATTAGTGTATACTCACACATTGTATGTATCAGTAGATGATACTCTGTATTAGTATATAGTGACACACTGTGTATATCAGTAGGTGATACTCAGTATTAATCTATATTACTCCCAGTAAAGCCCCATGGACACACTGTGTAAGCTCCCAATGTCATGCTCTCTCACCCATGACCCCTGACTTCTCTAGGGTCACTATCAGGCGCAGTCTCCTCTGCTCCTTTAGGCTCAGCCCAGATGGATCTTTTTCTGATACAGGACAGAGGGACTCACCAGGAAATCACTCAGACTGTTCAGGACTCCGGTCAATTCCTTCAAGATTTGGTCATTGGATTTCTCACTATCAGGTTTCTAAGAAAAAAACATACAATGAGAGTAGATTCCAATAGATCCCTAATGGGAACAAGTAGATCCCCAAAAGATCTGAATATTTAGGGACCATTTTATTTATTTGGGGTTTACAATTTAAAACATTTTCTAAGAACAATGTTTCATAAGATTAACGGCAGTAATAATATTACCCAAGCTCTGTCACATGAGGCGAGAAGTTTCGCTGCGAGATTGGCTAGAGAGGCCTGGAAAAGAGAAAGAGAGTAATATTAGTATTTCTGGTAGTAATAATATTGGTATAGTTTTCATTATTTGCTTACACTTTTAATAATATTTTTTTCAAGAAACTTAAAAATGAAGTTATGTATGTGAGACTTTTATAATAATAGGTATTTATTCAGCTTTCAAATCAAAGCAGAGCTTGGGACATATATATATATATATAATGTCATAACTTGTAAATATTAAACTGACCGCATTAGTAACAGGGTCAAGGCTAGAGACAAGAGATGAGGCTGAAAAAAACAGAAAATACAGGTATCAGAGCAATATTATTCATGGATTGTATTAGGTGTACAGGACGGGATATACATTTATATCTATCTATCTCTCTCTCGATCTCTATCTCTCTCTCTCTCTCTCTCTCTCTCTATCTCTCTCTCTCTATTTATCTATTTTTCTATACAATGCACAACACACAATTGGTGAATATTATTATATAAATATAGCTTTATTCATTAATCTTCTGGTATTAGCTTAATACAAATCACATTTCTACTCTATAACTTTATATATTGATAATGAGGACAAAATAACTTATTCTCCTGAAATGCAAATGTAAAATAAATGACACAACGTGATGTAAAGAGATACACAAGGATTATACAGTCATAATGGCGGGTAGCATAGAAACATAGATGTGACAGCAAACAAGAACATAAAAGGCCTATCTAGTCTACACCAAACTAACTTCTTACTTAATGGCCCTATGGATTTAGCAATCTGACCTCTATGGTGCAAAGGTCAGTAATAATATCTTACCACTGCCAGCGAGACCCAGAAGAAGAAATGTGATCGCGATCTTCATGGTTGAAAAATTTGGTCACCAAGTCTAAGACTTCTCTGTGACACAATGATGTCTGCCCTCTAACCGAGGGTAGTAATTATAGGGAAAAGGCGGGATTATCGTCGTCACAGACATGGCAGAGATTTCATTGTCAGTTACATAATTTCCCCTTAATGAACTTGGCAGAGATATATAATATTTGTCACATATGAAAGTCAAACATTAATGTCCTGAGATGTTCCACCTAAAGTAAACAGTCATTTTTAATTAAAAATTATTGGCACACATTGTATATTTTCTGTGGGTATCTAATGGATAACAACTGTAACGAAACCTGACCTCAAAATACCTAAGAGTGGGATCCCATAATAGAACGTCTTCCTTACACAGTCATAATGTATATGGCCAACTTTGAGGGCTGGATTAACACCTTTAGAGGCCCTAAACAGTTAAAAGATTTTGGTGCCTCCATATCGCTAATTCAAAATATAAACAATAATAAACAGTTACAATGTATATCATTAACCTCTATTATTACTATTTTATTATTATTTCTATTTATTGCTCAAAGCTGTTTGATACAGCGAGTATATGCTTAAGGGAAGCCATGTTTGAAATGCTTATGGATTACAAGAGCAAAGCCTTTGTGGGCACATTTGCATGTCCCTGCCAAGGTTATTTATATATGTTATATTTTGATGTATTGTGGGCTCCTTTTCATGGACCCTGGTCCAGCTGCACCATTTGTTATTTTATACCACATGGTCCATGGTAAATCCGGCAATGGAACATTTCTGTGGTGCCCCCCTTCCCTTAATGCCATAAGCATGTGCTTATTTTGCTTAATGATTAATCCAGCCCTGCCCACTTGGCACCGCCCCAGCACTATCACCTACCGTTTTATGACTTTAGTGGTCACCATACATATCACAACCATACAATCAGCCCCGTAGAGCGCAAGACATATGGCCATTAAATTTTCTCCGTAAAGCAATGCGCTCTAGACCCGCAGGTTAAAGGCGAAAAAACCCTACGAGACATGGAAATGTAAGCTCTGCGCCCGCAAATACTTTGTTCTGTCAAGCCCATAACTTTTACGTTCCAATTCCGCTATTAAATTGCAACAAATTCCTAAAGACGCCCTGGTGTTCAAGCCTGTAACCCGCAAATGGAGGCAAAACTATTACGGCCCGCAAATAGGACCCGCAAAGGGAAAAAAACACTGTAAAAGACAATATGACACACGGGGGACTTTAAAACATAGGGAAAGCATGGAGAGGCATTACAATTGATTGCACAATAACCCCCCAATAAAAAATGGACTTTAAAAATTGTTTTTTATCATATGTTGGAATGGTTATGCACATGCCAATATGAGACGCCATGCTGCAACACGCAGAAAGCAATTAAAGACACACTACCCAATTAAATTGCAACACAAAAACATGAAACTGCTGCCATATTAACCCTTTCTCACTCACAGAGGCTCTAATGTGGCCACTAAAATATATATATATATAATTGCAAATACATCTCACTCATCACATCTACATTGGGAAAACAAATAGTGGCCATGACATATATCAATTAACAGGAAAACATTGAAATTTGTGGAATTAACCTAATTTTTTTTTTCTTTCAGGGAAGTAATACTCATCTGCATTGAGAGTATTAACATATTTAGTAATACCTATGAATATTAGTCTGAAATATTGTCAATCTCTAAATTATATCATAAAAGTTACTAAAACCAAGTGGTACCATTCTGAGCTCATAGGAAAATTGTTTGCAAACAATTGAATTTTTCATGGTTAGAATTGCAGTTTGTTCAAATTGTGTTTGATTTTCTTATGTTTAACTAGATTTTATCCACTTGTATTCATTTTGTTTATTTTTGTAGGAAGACTCCATTGGCAACATTCATTTTTTTACTCCCTTACAAATGTACTCTAGGGTTTAAACAAGAGATTTTTTTTTTTGCTTTGTCTTATTGAAATTAAGTCACTATTTTGTGTTTTGTGTTTTTTTTTATTATAGGTTTCATTTTTTTAATTTGTTTTGAATCAGTGTATGTATGGCACCTACTTTTTTTTTAAACATTTATTTTTCTCTCTCTCTCTCTCTCAGAATTTTGCCCATTGTGTTTTTCTGTGTGCGTGAGCATATTTGTGCTATTTTTGGTGTCAGATTTCATTTTATTTATAAATTTTTGTTTTTTTCTGAACAAAGTTTTTTTTACATTTTTATTTCTGTTTTTTTTTATATATTTTTTTAAACACTGTTTTTTTCAACAAAAGAACAGCTAGGAGAAAGATGTCCCCAGGATGTTGAATGCCCTGTAACAATAGCTATCTATGGTCAGTAGGAGGTGTTTGCCTTTGGCTAAAAAGTTAACTTCAAAGCAGGATTATTTCCTTTTTGGTAATATTCAGATACAGTCACTCACAGTAAACAGATAGCAGAACCCTGATGGCCTTGATTTATTTTGTTTATGAGTACTGACAAAAACACCTAGATAATAAAGTTGTAAAATCAAACATTTACATTTAGTAAAAAGTCAAAGTATTAAAGGGTACAATTGAGCATTTTTTAATATATAACACAATTTATAGTTAGATTTGGTAATTAAATATGGTACATGTATATCATTCAGGAATGGTTGATTTTGGTAAAATCGCTAACAAGACTTTCAATATTTTTTTTAAAAAGAAATAAATATATTTATGTTCAATTCTAACTGTCCAATCAAAATAACTTAGAATAGGATATATATATTTGCATATGAGAGAAAAACTGTTTTATCATGAAACCATAAGTATACATTTTATCAACATACAATTTTTTTATATTATTGGTAGATCAATGTACTGAAATATTTCTTAGGTAATTGTGTCTATTGTTAAATATTTTAGTAAGGAAGACCATTACCGATGATATACAGCGACATTATTGTTGGTTTCTATTTGTGTCTAAGTTTGGAAGTATAAGCATAATATACGATTTGATTTGTCGTTTTGTGATATGTTCTGGATACTAACACTTATTTTTTTCTTTAAGATAAATAACTAATCTTAACTAACCCTATACATTTTTATGCTGGGTTGTCTTTTAAATATTATTAATGAATGTTTATGGAGGCAGTAAGTCTTCTTGCCTCCACAAAAGGGGGGATATGGACTATTGTTCAGTTTCATTAATAATATTGGTTTAAATGTAATAAAAATATTGATTTAGTTTAATATAATCTGTCCTGTCTGGAATTATTTAATCAAAATGACAGGGGGGATCTCTTGTTAGACTAAATAGACATTGGATTTAGCCGTGTGTGGCTTTTTGTTTTAACTCTGTCTCATTGCAGGGTCTTTCACTGTTTCGGGATTTTTTAGCCTTTAATAGGATTGCCTATATATACCTTTACTTTAGGGGCACAGCATAGCCGTCCAGATAGGGGGTCTCCACAATGAGACATAGGACTGTTGGTGACTATATTCATGTTTCCCCCCTTGCTGTTATTTTGAATACATGTTCATGTTGCAGTTTTTGGTAATTAGGGTATTATAGCCTCACACATAGACCCTCTTAGGATCCTTCTTGTACCCCCATTCAAGCACATTAGATCATACATTATATTCAATCAGATCATTATTATCCTGTATTTTGACATTTTCTTGGGTCATTTTTTTCACTCTTGAGTAATTATATTCTGTGATCCTACATTTTTTGTGGTGTATTATTAAATTGTGTAAAAATAAAATGTTCTTTTTATGTTTTGTGATATTTTGAATATAAAATGTCCTCTACATTAAAAGCCTCCTCCCATCTGCAGAAGTAGATCACTGGAAACTATGGAGTATTCATCAATAGCATCCTTACATAAAGTAATAAATTATAGGCTTTATTTAAAAAAAAAACATGTTGTCTGTTTTCAAGTGAAGTTATTAAAAAACATATTTAACTAGCGACTTGCCCGTCAAAAAATGAGGGCAATGTGATGTATATGTTTGTGAAGTTGTTTAGTTATTTAAATATATTTTTGACCCTTGTAAGTATTGTGATATGAACATGTATTTTTGTTAAACGTTGATGTAATGGTTTTTTAAAATGAAATTTGTATCTGAAGAATTGTTCACTTTAATATACATAGAATCCATAGAAAAGTAAAAAGTAAAAATACTTTTTTAAACGTACCAAATTTTAACATGAAGTTTAAAATATATGTAAGCAATAACTTTGAAAGTATATATTTTTAAAATGGAGCTTTATTTTTTATGTAACTTTGTAATTTTTGCAAAACATTTGTCTAATTTTGAACATTATAAACAGGAACATAGTAAATACATTTTGTAACATAATTTTGAATTAAAAGTATTAACATTTGAATGTAAAAACAGTTTAACTTGAAATTAATCAGTATTAACATGCAATTTATATCAGAATAATTGTTAAGTTTAATATACATTGAATGTAGAGGAAGGCATACATTAAAAACTCTACTTAAACCGTACATAATTAAAGTAATTCATTACTGAGCACTTAAACTGGCGATAAACATTAATGTAGGTAGTAATCTTAAGATAACATAGAATATTTACATTGTGACTTAAAAGGTGCTTGAGCTCTTAACATGAACTTTGTAATATGTTGAATGAAATAACTTGAAAATATTGTTTTTAAACTTGTAACATTAGAAACATTAACATAGTGACTTAACATTTTAACATAATTTTTCATAGAAATGCAAGGCAAGTATTTTGTGAGGCGAATTATCCATAAACATGACTTCCATTAATTATGACTGAATTAAACAACCAATTGTTTTGTATTTTTGAATGTTTTTTCAAAATGTTTGCATGGCTTTAGTTTGTATCCTGCAAAGTCATAGTACTTCATAGTAGACAATGTTTTTAGTAAAAATACGTCCATCTTCTAATAAATCACCTTGACTTTCATTGTTTTCAATGTAAACTTTAATAGCCTGTGGATTTTTGCAGCGTGACAACGCAACGTACAATTGACCATGTGCAAAAACTGGTTCTTCCAAGTAAATACCCACAGATTTGAAAGTTTGACCTTGTGATTTATTAATGGTCATGGCAAATGCCATAATAATGGGAAATTGTCTTCTTTGAAGTATAAAAGGGAGACTACTTTCACTTGGTGCTAAATCTATTCTTGGTATGAAAACTCTCTCTCCTTTATGGGTCCCAGTTAAAATTTCAGCATCTATAAAATGGTCCTTTAATTGTTGAACAATTAATCTTGTGCCATTGCACAGGCCTTTTTTGGGGTTCATATTTCGCAGTAACATGATAATTGCACCTTTCTTTAGCTGCAAAATATGTGGTGGCATTCCAGAAGGAGTTAAAGAGTTAATGAATTCAGTTGAAAAGTTTGCCTGACTTTCATTGTCATCAGCAAGTACAGAATCAGCACTGTGATAATTTCTTTGTGGTGCATTAATTTTTTTAAAGATTTCATTATTGAGTATTAATGCATCTTTATTTTTACACGTCAGTATAACTTGGTTGGCAAGCTCGGAATATTCTTTGTTATTTATGCTCCCTTCAAATATAGCCGATATAATATCTTGTTGACAAATCATATGAGGTGGGATCTCTACAGTGTCGTCAGGTAAATGTAGTATTTTTTCTATTCTGCCTTCTCCAATTTTAATAAGCCAATTATTGAAATCAGTTTGGCCTTCTGATCTCATATTTTGTTGCAGTTGAAGATGGGTAAAATGTTTCCATACTGTACTTGACTTTATACATGTTTCAATAATGTCTGTTCGATTTCCATGTACAACGACAGGTAATGTTTGTCTAAAATCGCCACCCAACAACATTACCTTTCCACCAAATGGAAAAATATTATCCATGACTTCACGAAGCAAACAGTCAATACATTGGAGGGCATAGCATGACATCATTGTGGCCTCATCTATTATAATTAATTTACATTTCTTCAATTTCTTTGCTTGTAAGGATGTCATGCGAATATCTGACACTGAATTTTCCAAAATAGGCACTGGCAGTTTAAATCCACTATGAACAGTTCTTCTAATAAAAGTGCAGCAATTCCAGTAGTGGCAAACGCCATTGCTATTTTTCCTTGTGCTCGTACTGAACTCATTAATAAATTGTACAAATATGTTTTCCCTGATCCGCCAGGTCCATCAAGATAGAAATAACGCTCTGTCACCATGTCATCATCTATAGCATTTTTAATGGCATGAAATGCTTGCAATTGTAGTGTATTTAAAGTTGCAAGTCTTTCTTCTGTTCTTTCTGCTTGTAGTTGAATGTCATAGTCTTCAAAGTTAATGTCATCTATTAGACCTGGATCAGGCAAATTAAAACTTGCACAACTTAATCCATGAGTTAAAAAGACTTCTTGAATTTCCATTAAGGCTTTTAAGTGTGCAATGGGTTCATTGTATCGTCGCATAAAGTCTTCAGCCATATTACTTTTAAAAGTCTCCCACAAAGCTAATGCTTTTGGAGCATTTGAGAAGATACAAATAAAAGCAAATTGTTCTCTCATCTGTCGTGGCATTTGACATTGTGCTGCTTCTTCTAAACATCTTTCCCAATCTGTATCATCAGCGAGTAAGTTTCTATGTCTTGCAGCTAAATGGAAGGATTCATATACAATGTCATTAACAGTTCTTAATTGTTCAAAACTTTGTGCTCCTGGAACATTTAAAAGTAATATCCGTAAGCAAAATCGTTCAACATCTCTTGGACTGACTGTGTAAATTCGTGGAATTATTTTATTGCCTCTGGTTTTTCTTGCTCTCCATAATCCATTCACAAAAACATAGTGATATGGAATTTCAATATATAAGTATTGTGTTGCTTGAGCATCAGTGGAATTTAATGCAAACCATGCAGTTAGTGTAGTGTGACGATCTTCACTTTGGGCCAATGCATTCATTTCATTTCCAGCATGGAAATAGATTAAATGTCGTTGTGGCAAATGTACTGCTAACCTATATACTGCATGTGATCTATCATGCATTTCAAATTTTAAAAGCCGCCACATAGCTTCTGGCGCACTGACATAGCGAGCATCTACATGAGATGCAAGTTCATCATGTACTAACTCACTACTTTCAGGGTTGTCTGCACTTTTGACGACTACAGTAGCTGAATCGTAACCTTTGTAAATATATTTGTAGACATATTTAATGGATTTGATGGAAGTGCAGGCTTCTACGTTGATGTGGGCGTTGTACTTCATGAGTAAATGTGGATTGTAGGGTACTACATATCTATTGTCCACTTTTTTTCCACGAATAATGGCACTATCTCCTTCTCTTCTTTTATAAAGTGGATATCCATCACAATTTGCATATGTTTTGTCTCTATAATCTTTTGGAAAATCTTTTGAACATTGATTATTTTCCATACATGGTGATTGTGGATTAAGGTCTCCACAGGGTCCATGAATCATGCGATGAGTAACAATCTCATATAGTCTACCATATAGTTCTGGATCTGGTAGTTCAGCAACTATGACTGCATCCACTTTGTCCGAAGTATCTAATTTATCTTTCTCTTGAAGTATTATGAGAAGATGTGCATGTGGAAGGCCTCTTTTTTGAAATTCAATGGTATATACATAAGCAAGACATTTGCCAAATAACTGATTTATAGTGAAGTCCCGTATTAATTCATTTAATTTGATCTTAAAAACTCTGGCTACTAAATCTGGTCGATCTGAAGCACTTTGTCCAAGAAGTAGATTTTGATTAATTTCTGGCCATTGTGGATTACATGTAAATGTCACAAATAAATCTGGTTTTCCAAATTTTGTCACAATAGCCATAGCATCATTGTATCTTTCTCTCATATTTCGAGGAGATCCTTGAAAGGAAGATGGTAAAATGATGGCTTTGCCAGCTGTCATGTCTCTGCTTGTAGCCACGTCAGCAACATAGTCCATGAGTCCACAATATTGTTCTACACGTAGTTTATCTTGTTGATATTTTATAAAGTTTAAATTATTTGCCTCAACTTGCAAATATGAATCAATAATCCATTGTTGTGTTAGTTTCCCACCACATAAAATTGGATTAAATTCATCTCTAATGGCAATTTGAGCAACTTTAAATTCAAGCATAGAAACATTATTTCGGATTCTGGCTTTAGCATTTGGGTAACTGGGAAGGGTTAATTTTGGTTGCCAACCTGCTTCTCCGTGTGGGAAAAAGATGGGATATGTCATTGGATCTAAATTTGGACTTAAGATATTAATATTAATAAATGGTTGGTCCTCATTTCTGGGATATACTCTAATGTCTCTTTGAAATGGTGGTTCTCCTTCATCATTCTGAAAGACCATTGCAACCTCATTTGATGTTGGCAAGTTATAACGACGTTTATCAGTATGTCTGTCTCTTTTAAGCACCATATTAACCTTTGGCATGGGTAATTGATGTCTTTGTGCATGAAGTAGTTGTTCATTTTCTACTTCTGCCAATTTTTTGTAAGCTTTACTGTAGGGATTGTTGTCCATAATGTTATTTAGCTCTATAAAAACACTGGGTAAGCATTTTTTATTTTCTTCCATCTGCATACGTTGGTCAACAGCTTCCATTGTATCTAGGACATATAGTTGAGCGAATTTTCTTTGCTCTCCTTCCTCTGGATGTAAATGTGAAGTCCGATGATAAATTTGTCCTTGGACTTTAAAACAGTAAGGACCATGTCCTGGTACATTAGCAGCCAATGTTGCCCCCATAGATGCAAATGATATGGCACTATTGTAGGATCTTATGTTTGTCTTAAAATTTTTGTAATTTGGAAAAGTAGGTTCAGTCATAATATTTTGTAAATAGGTTGGAAATTGTTTCCTTTCTGGAAGTTTGAACTTTCCTTTTTGACAACAACTAATAAATTGTCCATCTCGGGGTCTCTCCTGTTTAAAATAATAAGCCTCACAAAATTGACATTGAGTAGTCATGTCCCCACAACTATGAACCTCTACTGCTAAAGACTTCAGTAAAGGACAATTTGCAAAGCATATTGGATGTTGACTTTCATATTCATCAGATGAAAAGTCATGAAATGTTTCAACAACAGGTTCTAAATGTTTAGTTTTTTTCGTAGCTTTTCTTGGTATATGTTGGACTTGTTTGGTTGAAATGTCCTGTAAGTTTTTAGTAAGAGTTTGTAAATGCTTTGTTTTTGTAGTTGCTTTTTTTGGTCTGTCTTGACTGGTATCTTGTAAAATGTCATCTGATGTTTTAGGAACAGTTTGTAAATGCTTTATTATCTTTTTATTTTTTTTGGTTGTATCTTTCATTTTTGCAGCTGATATTCTTTTATTTGCAAGTCTTTTGCGTTCTTTTTCTCGTCGAATTTCTTTCTCCTCCGGTGTCTGCTGGGCGGCCCATCTCTCTTGTCTTTCTCTAGTTTGACGTCTTTTCTTCTCTTCTTTGGTCTCGTTATCAGCCATATTAATCTGTAAAGGAAAAAAAAGTAAATGTAATTGTGTATATTTAAAATTGTAATTCCTGTTAAAGATTCTTGTGCACAATTGGTGAACTAAAAGGCAAATCATGAAGGTATCATTTATATTTAGAATGTATCATTTATATTTAGTTAAATTTATAATTCGTGTCCTCACTGGCTAAGAATGTGGCCAATAGAATAGTGCTGTAAATAAGCATGTAACATATTTTTTTTAAAATAATGGTTTTATTTATTAAAAACGTTGTTTGTGGATAGATATTTTCCACTGCAAAACTTCTTTGCTAAAAAAAAAAAGTGATGTGGTTATTGAGCTATGTATTGCATATTAGCAATTTAAATAAAATAAGGGAGATATTAAATTAATTATTTTATTTTTCTGTTGACACAGATGCAACTGAAAGCAGTTTCTTTAGTTTTATACTTTAGTACTTATTATACTTTACCTTGGTTGAAGTGTGATTTAAATCCGAATGTTTGTTGGTCCTCGGTTCAAAATCGGTGTCCAATGGTGTGGTCCTCTGTTGGAAGTCCTCGTCCGATGGTGTGGTCCTGTGGCGATAGCCCTCGTCCGATGTTGTGGTCCTGTGGCGATATCCCTCGTCCGATGTTGTGGTCCGTTGGTGAAAGTCCTCGTCCGATGGTCTGGTCCTGTGTTGAAATTCCTCGTCTGCTGGTCTGGTCCTGTGTTGAAATTCCTCGTCTGCTGGTCTGGTCCGAGTCCTCGTCCGATGGTCCGGTCCTGTGGAAAAAGTCCTCGTCCGATTGTCTTCACGCAGTATCTGTTGTAATATAAAATAGAAAATGTTGTTTGAGTGAAATGTCTTTTAAATAATTGAAAAATGTATTAATTTGACTGTATTGTATCAGTTATGGTTATTTTTTTCTATCTTTTTTTTTTTTTACTTTCTGTACAATCCGACAACTTTTGTTATTGTTCTTGAAGGTTCTTAGTAAGGCTTGTGGGTTGTGATATATTAAATAAGAATATAAATTTATTTTGCTATGTGTTTATGTTATTTTTTGTACAATCCTGTTTTGTGCACACCACTTGTGGTATACTTATTTAACCTTTATTGTGATGCTTATAGTTAGTGAACCATGAAATAATATAATTAATGTATTTTGCTATTTGTTTGTGTTAGTTTTTGACAATCCTGTTTGGTGCGCACCACTTGTGCAAAAGTTATTTATTCTTGATTGTACTGGTTATAGGTTGTTAAACATTAAAGAAGAATGTTAATGTAGTTTCCTATGAGTTTGTGTGATTTTTTGTACAATGCTATTAGGTGCGCAACACTTTTGTTATTCTTATTTTTGCTTCTTTGTAAGGCTTATAGGTTGTTAAACATTGAATAAGAAATTCAGTTTTGTGTGTAGCAGTTTGTGTCTCATTCAATTGCGATTTGGCTAATTGAATCGTGCCCTAAATAAGCACATAGCATATTTTTTTAAATAAGTTTTTAGTTATTTAAAAACTTTATTTTTGATATATTTTTAGTAACTAAAAACTTATTTTAAAAAAATATTTATGTTGTTATTTAGAGCCCTATTCAATTGGGCAAATTGCAATTGAATGAGGGCCTTTGTGTGTACCATATGTTGCATAGTTTGCCCCTCATTCAATTGCATTTTTTACAATGTAATAGTACTCTAAGGCCCTCATTGAATTGCAATGTTGAAAATTGAATAGGGTTGTAAATAAGCACATCATCACATATATTTGTTAAAATAGAATAAGGGCCTAAAAGTGCTTATTTATAGCCATATTGAATTGCCCAAAATAGCAATTGAATGAGGGCCTTTGGTTACTGCATTTGTTATATTGTGAGCTCCTCATTCAATTGTGTTTTGGCCAATGGAATAGAGCTCAATATCAGCACAGAGCATATTTTTTTACGGAATTTTGTATTTAGTGAACTTGTATCCAAAAGCAACGTGTTCACTAAATAAAAAGTTCCTTTAAAAAATATGCTCTGTGCTTATATAGAGCCCTATTGAAATGGGCAAATCACATTTGAGTGAGGCCCTTGGCCATTAAAGATATATAGGTCCTCATTGAATTGCAATTTTGCCAATTGAAGAGGGCTCTATATAATCACATAACATATTTATTGAGCAAAGTTTTTAGTTATTGAAAACCTTGATTGTGGTTAGAAGTTCAGTAACTAAAAAGTTCTGTATAAAAAAAATGTTATGTGCTTATATAGAGCCCTATTCAATTGAGGAAGTTGCAATTGAATAAGGCTCATGGTTCTTTCTTGTTTATACTTAATACTTTGGAATGACAGACGGTCCCCTCCTGCCAATCTTAATCCGCCGGTCTTCTTGTAGTGTCTGTTTGAAAAAGAAAGTGAAATAGTTATTTGTATATTTATAATTTTTCATGTAGCAAAGCATGGCCTTTTGAGCATGTAATGTCTTGTTGTATCTTACCTCTTCTTCTTTGTTGGTGTTCTTTAAAAGGGATTGTGCTTCACAGTGCACGGTGCAAATTGTTGAGAGACGCTGTTGATGCAGAGTCTGTTTGAATATTCAAAGAAATAAAATGATTCAGCTTTATATGATCTATTGAATTGAAGTAAATGAATGTTATTGAAATATAGTCGTGTAATTTTTTTCAATTAACCTTATTTTTTGTTGGGGGCTACACACATATGTCACATACATGAAGCACATTCCATAGTTTAATGTAATTATTTTGTGTACGTGTGACATATCAGTATACATGACTCATATTTAAATGGTTAAATTAACCTTATATTTTTTTTTTCCAACACACATAAATGTCTGTGTGTGAGATGTAACTATAGATGATACACATATATGTGCGTGTGACATATCAGTATACATGAGATATAATGTCATTTAAATGTAGTTGTTTACTGATTTTGTTGTAAGCTAATTTTGTTGCAGTGGCAATACACATAAATGTGCGTGTGACATGTCAATATACATTATACACATAAATGTGCGTGTCAGATGTCACTATACATTATAGACATATATGTCGGTGTCACATGTCACTATGAAGGGGCAGTACACATAAATGTGCGTGTCAGATGTCACTATACATTATAGACATATATGTCCGTGTCACATGTCACTATGCAGGGGCAATACACATAAATGTGCGTGTCAGATGTCACTATACATTCTATACATATACGTGCGTGTCAGATGTCAGTATACATTATAGACATATATGTGCGTGTCACATGTCACTATACATAAACCTCTGTTTAATATTGAATTATGTTTGTTAAATGAACCGTATTTTTTTTGTGAGCCTATACACATAAATGTGCCATACATGTCACTACATAAATCCTATTTTTTTTTTTTTGACCTGTCCTGATAATAAAATGTAATATATTATAGCTTACCTCTCAGTTGTAATTTGCACAATGTAAAGTAGTAAATTAGTAAAGAATTGTCTTCTCAAGTAAAAGCAGCAGTTATCTCAGAAGTCACTCCGTTGATCACCTGAGGAGAAATGTATTTTTTTGTTTGAAATAGGCAGTATTTATAAACTTGTAGAAAGTTCTGGAAAGTGAGACCGTTAGAACGCAATACGCATGCGCTATTTGCGTTCCAGCTTACAATTTGCGTTCCATCCGCCATTTTCTGCGTATTACTGTTCAAAATGGTGTTTAATATGATTGTGATACGTTCCGCATAGTATGTGTTTCATTATTGCGAGTAAGTGTAGTGTAGTTACGTCTGAAGCCTCGTTTTCGTTTTGTTCGTCGGCCATTTTTTCTCTCGCTTAGCGATGGTATTAGTGTCTAAAGTGTTTATTTTGATTTAAATGTAGGTGTAACTTGTTTTTTTGAGGTGCTGGCTGGTTCCTCTTGCTGTAGGTAAGCTTTTTATGTGTGTGTTGTGTGTCTTTCTTAAGTTTTAAATGTTTGTATGTCGGCGTGTTGCGTCCGATGTTTGCGAGGTCGTAATGTGTGGTAACGTGTCTCGTATGGTGTTTGCGTGTGTAGCCTCGTTTTCGTTTTATTCGTCGGCCATTTTTTGTGTCGCTTAACAAATTATTTAGTGTGTAAACTCTTTTATTTTGAGTGCAATTAAGTTGTAAGTTGCATTTTTGAGGTCCTGGGTGCTTCCTGTTTGTGTAGGTAAGGTTTTTATGTATGTGCTGTGTGTATGTATTGTGTCTGTAATTTTGTAATGTTCGCGTCCCTCTTAGTGTATGGCACTATGCATTTGTCAGCTTCCTCCACTCCACCAACTGCCTCACCTGCTTCCAGGAGGCTCGGAGTAGATACGGCCAACGCAGTGTCCCGACATCTTTCCTGACGCCCTGGGGATTCAGACCGTCTGGCCCTCCGCGGGCTCCGTCCTCTTTCTGATCCGCAGGTACAGCTGCATCGGCAGGATCTCCTGCTCCTGGATCTGGATCGCCGTTCAGACCTGGGGGTGCAAGAGGAACAGTCACTAGCTCTCCGTGACCTGCATGCCTGTGCCCATACCGCTTGTTCCTCCCCTGAGGACTGGTCCTGGTCACCTAAGCTTGCGCGGCTGGAATGCGCTAGTGCCGCGGGCTCTGCACTTTGTACCAATAACCTGGGAACTGCCTGGGGCGTTGCGAAGTCTACCTGTGGGTCAGGATTAGTCACTTTTTGCTGTGGCCTAACCGTAACGCCCTCAGTTTCTGTCCTCTGTCGTCTTAAAAGGGTATGGGTAAATAGCAGCGGGCTGTACCTGCTCGTGTTCTTCCTAGCTCTGGTGGGGCGCGCTTGCCTCGCCACCGCCGCTGCTACGGGCATGTCATCGATCATGACCATGCTGTCCTGGCTGACCATCTCTCTGACCACTCTGTCTCTTCTCTCACGTGTGGTACCCGTGTCCATCTTCCTGCCGCGGCTGCGTCCCTGCAAAGCACCAGAAGCGCTGTTAACATTGGGATTAGAGGGGACCGCATGATCGGCACTTTTTATGTTAACCAGCCCCGCATTACCCCTGTCACCCGTGGCCTGGTCCTCCCCTGGACGGTGGTCTGTTGGCTCTGACTGAAAAGGGAAGGAGACGGCATCCCCCAGATTGGCTAGGCTTCCAGCAACTGCATGCTGAGCCTGTCCAATGTAATGGGAGTCTCCTGCAGAAGGCATGGGAGGGCCCAGCCTGTCCTGCACCCATCTGACCCCCTGGCTTAAGGCACGGGCCCTAACATCAGCCAATAAGGCCTCAATAGCTAAGGCATCCATACCCCAATGTACAAAAAAGGACCCCCCCAAGGCAAACAAACGGACCGCGAGACACAGGAAAAACAAACACACACAAATGAAGATAGACCCACTCACACTGCCCCTTATATGCTATTAAGCTGGGGTAATCTCAGTTTTAACCTCCTATTTCTATAATTGCTTTCAGTGCAGGAGCCCTCAGACCTCCGTCCGTTTTCCACGGAGTCCGCGCCGAACTGACTCCCGGCGCGCGAATGCGTCGGAAGCCCCGCCCCCCGCCGCTCCTGATTGGCTGGTGTGCCTGCAGGCTCCGCTGGGTCACGAGACGCTGCGGGCTGACCCAGGGAGCCTGTGCAGCCTCCGCGTCGGCAATACTTTGCACTGATATATAATTGATGAGTGATAACAGATGTACTATGTAAATTAATGTAACAGTGCTTCATTTATAATCGCTTGAATTGGCTTTATATTTATGCTTAATATAACATTGTTTTTAGGGATGTAATTACATAGTCACTCTATCCTCAGAGGTATACACACTTATATGTTCATCAGGGGTTCTTCTTGTAATTATATTATACCCCAGATTTTATTTGTACAGTATTGTATGTTACGTTTTTTTTATTTTTATATTTCATATTTGCTGCCCCTTTATTCAGTATGGTAGGTTCGTTTTGCTTGACTTATGTCTTGGTTATCTTTGAATATGTTTTTTTCTATTTGCTTTATACATTATATTATTTCCAGTCTCTCCACAGATAGCCAAAACACACCCCTCATGATTCAGTTCTGAGGAAGTCATGTAAAAACACAAATGGATGCCTATACTTAGAGACTTCAGAAATTCAGATTTACCAGAAAATGTTTGATGTCCATATCTTAAGCAGCTGCTAATATTATTTTTTTATATTACATTCTTGACAAACAAGTTTCTTGTTCCTTGAACTGTAGTGGCTCTTTAAGATGCTGCAATAAACCCAGATATATGACTAGTCACCTGTGCAGGTAACATTGCCTGGTGGCTGGAGGTACAATCATGGTAATGTAATGGTCTCTATCGAGATGATATATTTTCCTGACTATATACATGTAGAGATATGAGGTTCTCTTTCTGTTTAGATGATGGTGAGGTACCCAATGCAGTCATGTACCAATATATGAAGCCTCTGTGCACCATCGCCTGATCACAGGGTAATTTGGGCAATGTAATGAGCTAAACTCATAGCATGATAATTGCACGCATCGCCCTAAACTAGTCCAATAACACAATAAATAATGACCTATCTGCCCCGGTCGGCACCATCTGTCATGTTTAGATCCCTGATGATAACAATGAAACTGTTTGTGTCTATTTAGACTGCAATAAAGTAGACTCTCAGTTAACCAGAACTCTCAAGCAACCAGAAAACAAATTGATCACTGTACTTTAAATAAAAGGCATGAGTGACTGAGCCAGGGCAGTGTTGGGGTTACATTCCCTGGGCACGAGTGACTGAGCCAGGGCAGTGTTGGGGTTACAATCCCTGGGCATGAGTGACTGAGCCAGGGCAGTGTTGGGGTTACATTCCCCGGGCATGAGTGACTGAGCCAGTGCAGTGTTGGGGTTACATTCCCTGGGCATGAGTGACTGGGCCAGGGCAGTGTTGGGGTTACATTCCCCGGGCATGAGTGACTGTGCCAGGGCATTGTTGGGGTTACGTTCCTCGGGCATGAGTGACTGAGCCAGTGCAGTGTTGGGGTTACATTCCCCGGGCATGAGTGACTGAGCAAGGGCAGTGTTGGAGTTACTTTCCCCGGGCATGAGTGACTGAGCCAGGGCAGTGTTGGGGTTACATTCCCCCGGGCATGAGTGACTGTTCCAGGGCATTGTTGGGGTTACGTTCCTCGGGCATGAGTGACTGAGCCAGTGCAGTGTTGGGGTTACATTCCCCCGGGCATGAGTGACTGAGCCAGTGCAGTGTTGGGGTTACATTCCCCGGGCATAAGTGACTGAGCCAGTGCAGTGTTGGGGTTACATTCCCTGGGCATGAGTGACTGAGCCAGTGCAGTGTTGGGGTTACGTTCCTCGGGCATAAGTGACTGAGCCAGTGCAGTGTTGGGGTTACATTCCCCGGGCACGAGTGACTGTGCCAGGGCATTGTTGGGGTTACATTCCCCGGGCATGAGTGACTGAGCCAGGGCAGTGTTGGGGTTACATTCCGCGGGCATGAGTGACTGAACCAGGGCAGTGTTGGGGTTACATTTCCCGGGCATGAGTGACTGAGCCAGTGCAGTGTTGGGGTTACATTCCCGGCGTGAGTGACTGTGCCCGGGTAGTGTTGGGGTTACATTCCCCGGGCATGAGTGACTGAACCAGGGCAGTCTTGGGGTTACATTCCCCATGCATGAGTGACTGAGCCAGGGCAGTGTTGGAGTTACATTCCCCGGGGCATGAGTGACTGAGCCAGGGCAGTGTTGGGGTTACATTCCCCGGGCATGAGTGACTGAGCCAGTGCAGTGTTGGGGTTACATTCCCGGCAAGAGTGACTGTGCCCGGGTAGTGTTGGGGTTACATTCCCCGGGCATGAGTGACTGAGCCAGGGCAGTGTTGGGGTTACATTCCCCGGGCATGAGTGAGTGAGCCAGGGCAGTGTTGGGGTTACATTCCCCAGGCATGAGTGACTGAGCCAGGGCAGTGTTGGGGTTACATTTCCCGGGCATGAGTGACTGAGCCAGGGCAGTGTTGGGGTTGCATTCCCTGGGCATGAGTGACTGAGCCAGTGCAGTGTTGGGGTTACATTCCCTGGGCATGAGTGAATGAGCCAGGGCAGTGTTAGGGTTACATTCCCAGGGCATGAGTGACTGAGCCAGGGCAGTGTTGGGGTTACATTCCCCAGGCATGAGTGACTGAGCCAGGGCAGTGTTGGGGTTACATTCCCGGGCATGAGTGACTGAGCCAGGGCAGTGTTGGGGTTATATTCCCTGGGCATGAGTGACTCAGCAAGGGCAGTGTTGGGGTTACATTCCCTGGGCATGAGTGACTGAGCCAGGGCAGTGTTGGGGTTACATTCCCCAGCATGAGTGACTGAGCCAGGGCAGTGTTGGGGTTACATTCACCGGGCATGTGTGACTGAGCCAGGGGAGTGTTGGGGTTACATTCACCGGGCATGAGTGACTGAGCCAGGACAATGTTGGGGTTACATTCACCGGGCATGAGTGACTGAGCCAGGGGATTGTGGGGTTTACATTCACCGGGCATGAGTGACTGAGCCAGGGGAGTGTGGGGGTTACATTCACCGGGCATGAGTGACTGACCCAGGGCAGTGTTGGGGTTACATCCCCTGGGCATGAGTGACTGAGCCAGGGCAGTGTGGGGGTTACATTCCCCGGGCATGAGTGACTGAGCCAGGGCAGTGTTGGGGTTACATTCCCCGGGCATGAGTGACTGAGCCAGGGCAGTGTTGGGGTTAAATTCCCTGGGCATGAGTGACTGAGCCAGGGCAGTGTTGGGGTTACATTCCACGGGCATGAGTGACTGAGCCAGGGCAGTGTTGGGGTTACATTCCCCGGGCATGAGTGACTGAGCCAGGGCAGTGTTGGGGTTACATTCCCCGTGCATGAGTGACTGAGCCAGGGCAGTGTTGGGGTTACATTCCCTGGGCATGAGTGACTGAGCCAGGGCAGTGTTGGGGTTACATTCCCTGGGCATGAGTGACTGAGCCAGGGCAGTGTTGGGGTTACATTCCCCAGGCATGAGTGACTGAGCCAGGGCAGTGTTGGGGTTACATTCCCTGGGCATGAGTGACTGAGCCAGGGCAGTGTTGGGGTTACATTCCCTGGGCATGAGTGACTGAGCCAAGGCAGTGTTGGGGTTACATTCCCCGGGTATGAGTGACTGAGCCAGGGCAGTGTTGGGGTTACATTCCCTGGGCATGAGTGACTGAGCCAGTGCAGTGTTGGGGTTACATTCCCTAGGCATGAGTGACTGAGCCAGGGCAGTGTTGGGGTTACATTCCCTGGGCATGAGTGACTGAGCCAGGGCAGTGTTGGGGTTACATTCCCCAGGCATGAGTGACTGAGCCAGGGCAGTGTTGGGGTTTCATTCCCTGGGCATGAGTGACTGAGCCAGGGCAGTGTTGGGGTTACATTCCCTAGGCATGAGTGACTGAGCCAGGGCAGTGTTGGGGTTACATTCCCTGGGCATGAGTGACTGAGCCAGGGCAGTTTTGGGGTTACATTCCCCGTGCATGAGTGACTGAGCCAGGGCAGTGTTGGGGTTACATTCCCCGGGCATGAGTGAGTGAACCAGGGCAGTGTTGGGGTTACATTTCCCGGGCATGAGTGACTGAGCCAGGGCAGTGTTGGGGTTACATTCCCCGGGCATGAGTGACTGAGCCAGGGCAGTGTTGGGGTTACATTCCCCAGGCATGAGTGACTGAGCCAGGGCAGTGTTGGGGTTTCATTCCCTGGGCATGAGTGACTGAGCCAGGGCAGTGTTGGGGTTACATTCCCCAAGCATGAGTGACTGAGCCAGCGCAGTGTTGGGGTTACATTCCCCGGGCATGAGTGACTGAGCCAGGGCAGTGTTGGGGTTACATTCCCCGGGCATGAGTGACTGAGCCAGGGCAGTGTTGGGGTTACATTCCCCAGGCATGAGTGACTGAGCCAGGGCAGTGTTGGGGTTTCATTCCGTGGGCATGAGCGACTGAGCCAGGGCAGTGTTGGGGTTACATTCCCCAGGCATGAGTGACTGAGCCAGGGCAGTGTTGGGGTTACATTCCCCGGGCATGAGTGACTGAGCCAGGGCAGTGTTGGGGTTACATTCCCCGGGCATGAGTGACTGAACCAGGGCAGTGTTGGGGTTACATTTCCCAGGCGGCGACTCCCATGGTGATTCACAGTGTGAGCAATGTTTAGTGAATCTGGCCCTTACTCCATATTACACCATTTAACCTGTTTATAAATATGCTACATATAATATAACATGAAAAGGCCAAAAAATGAAAACAAACAAGCAAAAGATTAACCTATTGTTTGCCAACACCCGTCATGATATCACAATATACCTGGTCAGTGTTTTGTTATAAATAAAATCCTGTAATGTTACTAATAAATAGAGAGCTTTACTTCCTGTATTAGCCAAGTAATCCTCCGAACCTAACGAAGGAAGAACTAGTCCAAGTACTAGTCCAAGATCGTTCAGTGAACTTGTTAGATGTATGTTGGGTGTGTATTATCTAGTACATACATGTATGATGTGTGTGTATAATCTAGTACATACATGTATGATGTGTGTATTATCGGGTACATATCTGTTTGATGTGTGTGTGTATTACCTGTGACATAGGTGTATGATGTATGCTTATTACCAGGTACATACGTTATGATGTGTGTATATTACCTGGTACATAGGTGCATTAAGTGTGTGGGTGTATTACCAGGTACATACGTGTCACATTTTCCATACCACCCTCTGGATAACTAAACATGACAAAGATCCAAATGTGTTAATGTAAGCACTGGCAGTTTTAACCCTTCATGTAATACAGTATTAGAGGAATGTATCCAGCAGATACAGTAACAGGTATGGTCACTGAGTTATAGAAACACAACACATGTATCAGTTGGTCAGAAGCTTTACTTGAATGGAATCCACTTGGTCTCCATAGACATTCATTTTTAGTTCTTCTTCTGATGAGTAGGTTGGGGCCCATAAAGGGTAAGACCCTGCAAGAAAAGCAATATATTACTGTAGTACAATGACAAGTACATACGTGTATGATGTGCGTGTATAACCAGGAACATACGTGTATGATGTGCGTGTATTACCAGGAACATACGTGTATGATGTGCGTGTATTCGTGTATTACCAGGAACATACGTGTATGATGTGCGTGTATTACCAGGAACATACGTGTATGATGTGCGTGTATTCGTGTATTACCAGAAACATACGTGTATGATGTGCGTGTATAACCAGGAACATACATGTATGATGTGCGTGTATTCGTGTATTACCAGGAACATACGTGTATGATGTGCGTGTATTACCAGGAACATATGTGTATGATGTGCGTGTATTACCAGGAACATACGTGTATGATGTGCGTGTATTACCAGGAACATACGTGTATGATGTGCGTGTATTACCAGAAACATACGTGTATGATGTGCGTGTATTAACAAATAGATACGTGTATGATGTGCGTGTATTATCAGGATCATACGTGTATGTTGTGCGTGTATTACCAGGAACATATGTGTATGATGTGCATGTATTACCAGGAACATACATGTATGATGTGTGTGTATTACCAGGTACATATGTGTGTTGTGTGTGTGTATTACCTGGTACATAAGAGTCTGATATTTCTGTATTACATGCTGTACATACATGTATGATGTGTGTATATTACAAGGTGCATCCATGTATGATGTGATTGTATTACCTGCTTTTCATACATATATGAAGTGTGTGTATTACCATGTACATATGTGTATGATTTGTGTGTATTATCTGGTACATATCTGTTTAATGTGTGTGTGTATTACCTGTTACATAGGTGTATGATGTGTGTGTGTGTACTACCAGGTACATATGTGTATTGTGTGTGTATTATCAGGTACATATGTGAATGATGTATGTTTATTACCAGGTACATACGTTATGGTGTGTGTATATTACCTGGTACATAGGTGCATGACGTGTGTGGGTGTTTTACCAGGTACATACATGTCACATTTTCCATACCACCCTCTGGATAACTAAACATGACAAAGGCCCAAATGTGTTAATGTAAGCACTGACAGTTTTTCCTGCCACATTCCCATTGTACAAAAGGAAGATTTAGTCGACATGTGTCAGCACTCTGAGAACACGTGGATTTCTTACCAATGTAACAAGCGCGTCTTTTAGTAGACCTTCTAAATCAGAAACAAGTGAATGCTGAAATACATTGGTAAGAGTCAGAGATTAGTACACACGGCGCATAGAACATGTCACGGGAACAATCTATTGTATACATTATTATTATTATTACTATTATTAATTACTATTATTTTTGTTATTATTATTATTGGTATTGTTATTATTATTGTTGTTGTTATATTATTAAATTATATATACTGTTAATAATATCTGTTATGATTTCTAGCATTATTTTTACTGTTGTTATCATTATTATTACTGACTTTATTATTACTGCTAATATTGTTATCATTAAAACTATTTTTACATTTTTAAATATTATTTTTCATATTATTTGCCCCTCTAGTGTAAATGTGGTGCAATGTCTACCCATGTATACCTATGCATACCCATGCAGATCCCTAATGGGAACAAGTAGATCCATTCCGTTATTCCGTTAGTCAATCCCCAAGCTATATTCCCCCAACCACATGGGCCACCTGTTCATCAAGGACATACAGATATCCTAATGATCGCCCCAGCAATTAATTACTGACTCATTTGATAAGCCTATCAAGGGGGTTAGCTGACTAATCAAGGATGGAGACAGCTTTTCTGGCTGCCTAGGTGACTCTGTTTCCTTTGCCACTTACTATGGCCCATTTTCCTTTAAATTATTATTACGGTTCCTATATATGTTACAGTCATACCACATCAATATTAACCAATTCATGCAAATAAAACAATACCAGTCCATGTATCCAGATGGTGGGCAATGTCTTTGAAGAAAGAGACCAGTGGTGCCACTTTAACCCGTGCCCACTCAGGACCCATATTAGTTGCTCAGGCCCAACAAGTCCATAGGGCCCCTGGATGTCATAAATCCTAAACATGGCAACAGAACAACAACTCCTATGATATTCTAGGCAATATTAAATGGTGGCCATCCAAGAACATAAGTATTTGAACATTGGTTTTAGGAAAAAGGGGAGAAGTGGTGTTATTGTATCCTGTGACCCCATGGTTATTTGTTGTCCCCAAAGACCACTGGGTTCCCCTGGGCATGACAGTATGGGGAATCACCTATACACCTGTAATGGATTATTTCAATTCTTTAAGTTTCCACCAACATAGAGACCCCAATAAGTCCTAGGGAAAATTGTGGGAAATTAATCTATTTAAATAGAAGTAACGGGAACAAGAGGCAAAACACAACACAAGATGGTGATACTGGAGCTAAATTATATGAAAGTAATAACTAAACATATTAATTACACTAACAACAAAATGATAAAATACAAGAATAAACCAAAAGAAATATGTAAATCTGTGTCCATATATTTATTTGAATATATATTTATATATATGTGAGGAGAACCATTAGACTGAAGGAGGAAAATGTCACCTATTTACAGCAGGTAGAGAGAGAAGGATCACAATATATGTAAATATAATATTATATATTGGAATACCCTATGGTGGAGATGTGCTACGCCGTTGTATAGATAGAAAGATTAGAAAAGTCCATGAAGAATAATTTGTGCAATTACTCTCTGTATGTTTCAAGATTCTTAATTATAAACTCTTTACACTGAAGACAATGCATGCAGACTCAGATCAAGTAATTAGCAATTATACATAATCAACACCCTATAGAAATGATTATTCTAACACATCCCATAATAGACGACTTTCTCAGTTATAATGTATATGGCACCACCCCAGCATTATCGCCAACCTTATTATGACTTCACTGTCCACCATATAACACACAAGTTCCATATCACAACCATACAATGTCCTCTTGTCCAGGCTCTGACTTATTAAGAATAATATTCCATGTAACTTGTATACAACTGTCCCTCACTGCTCCCCCATAACATTGTATCCTTCCTGTACCCCCATCCTCTGTAGATTACAACTACCTCCAACTGCAGTCCTTGGTAGTAATAATAATAATAATAATAATAATAATAATAATAATACAGTATACTTTTATGGTAAATGTCTAATTATATATATATATATACACTGTATATTACACAATGACGTTAACCTGGGTGGAGTATACTAGAACTTAACAAGTGACTGTAGTTTGGTAAAATATTTACTTGCTTTTATGTAACACAGGAGCATTAAAGCATTTTAGAGAAAATCTTATAATTAGTGGACTCTGATCGTGTCATAGAGAGCTCCATATGTTACTGGTAGTTTTCCTGTAGTTTGAGGGGGAGGATCTCACGGGGCCTTATTCAGTCACTGAGTAATATTGTCATAGTACTATGGAGATTGAATGTTTAACAGAAATGGAAACTGATCTTATCTGAATCCACTGTTCCTCCAGCTCCTCCCAGGATTCTAATCTTTTTATATTAAAGAAATATTATTTATCATCATTAAAAGACCCCAAGAAAGTAAAAGTAACCTTTGCTTCTTTCTTGCTGTCTGATCCTAAATATAAAGGACTCAGTAATTGTTCAGCTTTTATAGCTATTAAGAACTAAATATCAGCATAAAAATGGTTTCAGTTTCTTGTATTTACAAAAAGTTGATCTTTTGTAAGATAAGTCATGCCACAAATAGTTGTTTTTCTTCATCTTTAGGCTGGAGCTTCTCCCATCTACACAGTGCTTGGTGGCCGAGTGTACTAGCACTTCCCAGTGACCACTTCATCACAGCACAGAGCACAAAGTGAATGACCCTGTGACACCAAACTATAAAATATGAGAGCGCTCCCAGCTGGTGTTATATGGCGTAGAAAATAGAAGAGCTATAGGGGATGTAATGTCATTTTCAGAAGCATTTTCTGGTGTTCAGTCGGCATAAGTTTGGGGTAAAAACGCGCTTACGCATAGTATGTTACGTGAATGGCTTGGAGGGAAATTTGAATGTGACCGGTCGCCATAACTGGCGCAATCTGCTCCTTTTTGCGTATTCAGCGGCGCATTCGGGAGAAGCTGAACATCTGAGTGTTAGTGATAGGTCACTTGTACAGTAACTGCCTGTGCAAAATATTGTGACCCGGCCCTTACGCTTTTTTTATATCTTATATTTAAACCAACATTATTAGTCACAAATATTTTTGATCGTATGTAAAAAGGTGTAATCCTGGAGAAGTCTTTGATCTGTCACATTTTAGTGAATCTGCCCCATAGCATAAGATGGAAGTGGAGAAGATCTCCTATAATTGTTCAGTTTTGGATAATAACATCATTTTGCTTTAAAGAAATCAGAACGTGGCGCTGAATTGCACAACACGGTCTGTTTGCCAAGTACTGGCGTCACTGGAAGAAGAAAACAGGATCCTTACACCCGGATACACTCGCGCGCATGTAAATAAAGAAATCTGGCACGTAGAAGCGAGAAAACAGAAGAAGTAAAATGCCGACAAATAATATACTAATAGTGTCATGAAAATTACAAAATGTAGAGAAAACAAATCACAGTCCACCAGAGAAGGAACTGACAACCCACTCCAGTATATTTGGCGTGCAAACCTTGTAAAACAGCACAGGCAGAGACCTGGCTAAATGTGCTGCAGTCCATAAGGTCACAGAGAGTCAGACACAACTGAAGGACTGAACAACAAATAATAAAATGTTTTCCTGTTACTTGATATATGTCATGGCCACTATTTGTTTTCCCAATGTAGATGTGATGAGTGAGATGTATTTGCAATTATATATATATTTTAGTGGCCACATTAGAACCTCTGTGAGTGAGAAAGGGTTAATATGGCATCAGGTTCATGTTTTTGTGTTGCAATTTAATTGGGTAGTGTGTCTTTAATTTCCAAATCCCAAACCACTGGAGAAGGAACTGACAATCCACTCAGGTATCAGCAGCATACAAACCTTGTAAAAAAGCAGTGACAGAGGGTCACAGACAGTCAGACACGACCGAAAGACCAAACAAGAGATATTGTGTACTTCAATGAAGCTGTGAGCTATACCATTAAGATCTTCACCTTTTATGCACGTTATTTTATTCTTTATATGTTGATTTCTTAGTTTTGCAGCTTCTTAAAAAACTCATGTATTTTTTCTATCATTTACAGCGTCTTCCGCCATCAGTAATGACGGGTTTATTCGCCAATTCTAACTGCTGGTGTTGAATAAAGGAAAATAGGCATTTCTTGGGTTGATACATTTCATTTAGTGGGCATAATAGACCCAGAATAATGAAGGATCTGTGATAGATTGAATTTATATTACAGTATTCTGTAAAATGGAAAAATAAGAATATATAACCGACCCGCCTTTTGGGTAGAGAGATGCTGGATCACCCTAAATTTTCCTGTCTCTTTTTTGGGAACGACGCCTAGCGGGGACACGATAAGATCCTGGATGGGGGGAAGCGGATGACCCTGCCATCCTCCCCAGCTGCACCTCGTTGTGCACCTTAGCCTTTGCTACCCCCGGGAATTCCAGTACCAACTGCAAGTTCTGTGCTGTGGACCCCCGCAGATCTGTTGTGCATGGGATCCTAAAGCCTTCCTGGAAACCCGCTTAGAGGATGCGAGCTACGGCGCCGTTGTCCGCCGTTCTACCATAGCGTTTTAGCCATGGCAACATGCCAGGGAGGCGTATGGGAGTCTTGCCCTTTGGCAGAGGGCTCTGCTCTGCCCCTTTCTTTTTGCCTGGTGCATCTAGCAAGGGGGTGTTCACCGCCGCAGCTGGAGCACGCGTGCTTGAACCTGCAGTTAGGGGCCCATTTACATACCCTTTCGTTGTAGGCAAACAGGTCTTGCAGCCGGGGTAGCGGTGGGGTTTCTGACCCCACCCGGTCCGGCACGAAAGGGCGACATGACGCGCATTTGTGTGATAATGTTCAGCCAGTATGCCACCGCTTTATCTCTCCATGCCATCGCTGGCCTAGATGCCAGGTACTGGTGGAATTCCTTGTCGTACCGCCACCATGCCATGCCCCCGTTCACTTTGTGGGCGTTGCGTATCTTGTCTATGTATACAAACAAACCCGAGCCTTGCTCAGGGTGTCGTTCGCATAGTATGCATGCCATGATTGAAAAGGCCTGTAGCCACGTGTCAAAAGTTTTGGCAAGTCGCCTATAAGACCTCCGTCGGTCTTCACCTTCTCGCAGTCACCTCTCTCCCGTGTCTATCTGTCTGGACATGGGAAGAAGGGAGAACAGTTCCACAAATTCCCTCATCCAGATTTTTTCACAGATAGTCAGACACGACCGAAAGACTAAACAAGAGATATTGTGTATATCAATGAAGCTGTGAGCTATACCATTAAGGGCCATTGTGGGTAGGAGAGTGAAAGCAGAGTGGACGGCCAAATCCCAAACCACTAGAGAAGGAACTGACAATCCACTCCAGTATCACCAGCATACAAACTTTGTAAGAAAGCAGTGACAGAGGGTCACAGACAGTCAGACACGACAGAAAGACCAAACAAGAGATATTGTGTACTTCAATGAAGCTGTGAGCTATACCATTAAGGGCCATTGTGGGTAGGAGAGTGAAAGCAGAATGGACGGCCAAATCCCAAACCACTGGAGAGGGAACTGACAATCCACTCCAGTATCACCAGCATACAAACCTTGTAAGAAAGCAGTGACAGGGGGTCACAGACAGTCAGACTCGACCGAAAGATTAAACAAGAGATATTGTGTACGTCAATGAAGCTGTGAGCTATACCATTAAGGGCCATTGTGGGTGGGAGAGTGAAAGCAGAATGGACAGCCAAATCCCAAACCACTGGTGTAGGAACTGACAATCCACTCCATTATCACCAGCATACAAACCTTGTAAGAAAGCAGTGACAGGGGGTCACAGACAGTCAGACACGACCGAAAGACCAAACAAGAGATATTGTGTACTTCAATGAAGCTGTGAGCTATACCATTAAGGGCCATTGTGGGTAGGAGAGTGAAAGCAGAATGGACGGCCAAATCCCAAACCACTGGAGAAGGAACTGACAATCCACTCCAGTATCACCAGCATAGAAACCTTGTAAGAAAGCAGTGACAGGGGGTCACAGACAGTCAGACACGACCGAAAGACCAAACAAGAGATATTGTGTACTTCAATGAAGCTGTGAGCTATACCATTAAGGGCCATTGTGGGTGGGAGAGTGAAAGCAGAATGGAGGGCCAAATCCCAAACCACTAGAGAAGGAACTGACAATCCACTCCAGTATCACCAGCATACAAACCTTGTAAGAAAGCAGTGACAGAGGGTCACAGACAGTCAGACACGACCGAAAGACCAAACAAGAGATATTGTGTACTTCAATGAAGCTGTGAGCTATACCATTAAGGGCCATTGTGGGTGGGAGAGTGAAAGCAGAATGGACGGCCAAATCCCAAACCACTGGAGAAGGAACTGACAATCCACTCCAGTATCACCAGCATACAAACCTTGTAAGAAAGCAGTGACAGGGGGTCACAGACAGTCAGACACGACCGAAAGACCAAACAAGAGATATTGTGTACTTCAATGAAGCTGTGAGCTATACCATTAAGGGCCATTGTGGGTGGGAGAGTGAAAGCAGAATGGAGGGCCAAATCCCAAACCACTAGAGAAGGAACTGACAATCCACTCCAGTATCACCAGCATACAAACCTTGTAAGAAAGCAGTGACAGAGGGTCACAGACAGTCAGACACGACTGAAAGACTGAAAAGGACATATTCACCTGCTCCCTGTGTACTTGATATTCGTCATGTGGCAGTGTAATGTACCCCATATTTGTGTTCCCAAATGTAGATGTGATGAGCAACATGTATATACAAAATAGAGCCTATGTGAGTAACAGGGATAATATGGCATTATTTTGATGTTTTTGTGTTTATATGTAATCAAGTAGTGTGTCTTTAATTGCTTTATGTAAGCTGCGCCGCAGCTTTTCATTCCAAATGTAACAACTAATTGGTTGTATAATGCATTTGCTTTGGTGGGGGAGGGGGTTGTGCAATCAATTGTAATGGCCTCCCATGCTTTCCCTATGTTAAACTGTCACATTTACACTTTACGTTGTCTGTACGTAATGCGTAAACTATTTTGCTGTTGCATTTTGTGCATGTATCGATTTAGCAAAAATACGAGCTTCTACGCAAAGAATTCTTGCCCGCTACTTACTACGTAGCGCTTTTCGGAGACAAATCTCTTTTATAATTTACAGTGAATGAAGTCGCCTTTAAGTTACTGTACAAGTGGAAATTGTCACTAGGTGGTAAGTCATCATCCATCTGTATGGAGGGACAGGATAATACATTCACTCTAACTAGAAAAGCATATACATAGATGGTGGACTATCTTTAATTGGTATATGATCACAATATGAGTGAGAAATAAAATAACAAATCCCTATAATCTATCTTTATATCCACTAGTTACGGGATGAGACCGTACTTTGGGCACGAGTACAATGTAATGAGCTTAAGTCACAGCATGATAATTACACACATCGCCCTAAACTAGTACTAGTAACACAATAAATAATGACCTGTCTGTCCCGGTCATGTTTAGATCTCTATTTGTGTCTATTAGATTTGTACAATAATAATAATAATAATAATAATTATAATAATAATAATAATAATACAGCTTTGCACCTAGTGCAGTAAAATAAATGCAGCCGAGCCGTGGATGTGATGCTTTGTGTTTAATGATTAGAAAGGACAGAGATACAAGAAAAAGTGATCACAACTTGTACGTCGTATGCTCTTGTGATTGGGTTACATAGGAAGGAAAAAGAAGAGAGAATCATCTTAATCTAGAAGAGACACATCGAGACGTCTTATCATCGTCTTCATGTCCAGTGGTGACCAGCCGAGGAGCCTGAGACATAAAGCAGACGATATAAAGGGTTAATCACACAGAGTCTGGGAAATAAGACATAATTAAAGTCGTTATCCATCTTAATGTGACTCTGTTACTCTATCACAGGATTAACCCTTCATGTAATACAGTATTAGAGGAATGTATCCAGCAGATACAGTAACAGGTATGGTCACTGAGTTATAGAAACACAACACATGTATCAGTTGGTCAGAAGCTTTACTTGAATGAATCCACTTGGTCTCCATAGACATTCATTTTTAGTTCTTCTTCTGATGAGTAGGTTGGGACCCATCAAGGGTAAGACCCTGCAAGAAAAGCAATATATTACTGTAGTACAATGTCCAAGTACATACGTGTATGATGTGTGTGTATTACTAAGTACATACGTGTATGATGTGCGTGTATTACAAGGTACATATGTGTATGATGTGTGTGTATTACCAGATACGTACGTGTATGATGTGTGTGTATTACCAGGTACATACGTGTATGATGTGCGTGTATTACCAAGTACATACGTGTATGATGTGCGTGTATTACAAGGTACATATGTGTATGATGTGTGTGTATTACCAGATACGTACGTGTATGATGTGTGTGTATTACCAGATACATACGTGTATGATGTGCGTGTATTACCAAGTACATACGTGTATGATGTGCGTGTATTACAAGGTACATATGTGTATGATGTGTGTGTATTACCAGATACGTACGTGTATGATGTGCGTGTATTACCAGATACATATGTGTATGATGTGTGTGTATTAACAGATACATACGTGTATGATGTGCGTGTATTACCAGGTACATATGTGTAGGATGTGTGTGTATAACCAGGTAAATACATGTATGATGTGTGTGTATTATCTGGTAGATATGTGTATGATGTGCGTGTATTACAAGGTACATATGTGTATGATGTGTGTGTATTACCAGATACGTACGTGTATGATGTGCGTGTATTACCAGATACATATGTGTATGATGTGTGTGTATTACCAGATACATACGTGTATGATGTGCGTGTATTACCAGGTACATATGTGTAGGATGTGTGTGTATAACCAGGTAAATACATGTATGATGTGTGTGTATTATCTGGTAGATATGTGTATGATGTGCGTGTATTACAAGGTACATAGGTGTATGATGTGTGTGTATTTCCAGGTACATATGTGTATGATGTGCATGTATTACCAGGTACATATGTGTATGATGTGTGTGTATTACCAGGTAAATACATGTATGATGTGTGTGTGTTCCTGGTACATATGTGTGTGTGTGGATTACCAGGTAAATACCTGTATGATGTGTGTGTATTCCTGGTACATATGTGTGTGTGTGTGTGTGTGTGTATTACCAGGTAAATACATGTATGATGTGTGTGTATTCCTGGTACATATGTGTGCGTGTGTGTGTGTATTACCAGGTAAATACCTGTATGATGTGTGTGTATTCCTGGTACATATGTGTGTGTGTGTGTGTATTACCAGGTAAATACATGTATGATGTGTGTGTATTCCTGGTACATATGTGTGTGTGTGTGTGTGTGTGTATTACCAGGTAAATACATGTATGATGTGTGTATTCCTGGTTCATATGTGTGTGTGTGTGTATTACCAGGTAAATACATGTATGATGTGTGTATTCCTGGTACATATGTGTGTGTGTGTGTATTACCAGGTAAATACATGTATGATGTGTGTGTATTCCTGGTACATATGTGTGTGTGTGTGTATTACCAGGTAAATACATGTATGATGTGTGTGTATTCCTGGTACATATGTGTGATGTGTGTGTGTGCATTACCAGGTAAATACATGTATGATGTGTGTATTCCTGGTACATATGTATGTGTGTATTACCAGGTAAATACATGTATGATGTGTGTGTACGTAGCCACCACCTTTTTACACAATCTCATGTTTGACAACGCTCACGGCTAAACCACCTAAACAGCCCTCACAAGACACGTGGATTTCTTACCAATTTAACAAGATCCTTTTTTAGTAGATTTTCTAAATCAGCAGCAAGTGAATTCTGAAATACATTGGTAAGAATCAGAGATTAGTACACACGGCACATAGAACATGTCACGGACACGCAATATATCACAGGACCTCTATCCTGTCCCACCAAGAGCAGATACGTGTCTTATGTACGCCTTATTAATACAAATCATTTATAGTAACAATAGTCAATATTACAATTGTCCCCAACATAATAAGGTCATTAAGGGCAGGTTGGGGGCCTTGGTAGAGATAGGTATAAAGGGCTTTAAGAACAATCACATCTGATAGGACGATAAACAATCACTGATATGCTGACTCAACAGGAAGATCCAGCAAGCTTAGTTTTCATATTATTTGCCATTATCTCTTACATATATTCACTGATCTATTTCATTGCATCAGCTTCAGAAAGTAAATAGTATAAATGTTGTAAATAATGTTATTGCTGATGTGTCTTTAAGCTTTTCTCCACCACTCGTGCTGTAGAATTGGATGCTGCATTTTGATGCCATTAAATGCCATATTGGCACATTCGCTATTTGATCATCACTGCTTTGTATATAAGAGGAGTAATGTTTGCTGACATGGATGGCGTGCGCCAATACACTGCTTGGGACCCTGGGCCTTAATGTTCAGTCTGTCACACTATGTCTTGTACATTAAATATAGAAACTCTTCACATGAAAATAAATAAATGTCACTTTACCAGTACATTAAAGAGAGCTTGGACAAGGCCAGATACGACTGGCCGGAGACGGTGACCATACTTAGTGGTGAAATCTCTCCAAACTCCAGTCTGAAAAAACAGGGAATAGTAATTTATACCATGGATTGAACATCCCACCAGCAATGTCCATACAGTGTGTACCCAACTATATCCATATATATACCCATGTATACTAATATATACCCATGTATACACATATATACCCAGGTATATTCATATATACCCATGCATAACCATATACACCCAGGTATACTCACATATACCCATATATACCAAGGTATACCTATGTATATCCTTGTATACTCATATATACCCAGGTACACTCATATATACCCATATATACCAAGCTATACCCGTGTATATCCTTGAATATTCATATATACCCACGAATATCAATCTATACATATGTGTATCCATGTATACTCATATATACCCATGTATACTCATCTATACACATCTATATCCATGTATACCCATGTATATTCTTGTATACTCATGTTTAACCCTATATACCCATGTATAACCATGTATTATTATTATCATTTGTATTATTTCTTATTTGTAAAGCACCAACATATTTCATATCACTACACATGGGTTGTGATGAAGGCAAAACAATATTAACACATTTAAAAAAATGGAGGGCCGTGTCTTTGAGGTTAGAATCCAGTGTCCATAGAGATTCCCCAAAACCACCATGCAAGATTGAAAACGACTTACAATCTATAGCCATCTATACCCAAGTATATCGTTGTATAACCCTGTAAACCCATGTATACTCATGTATAACCATCTATAGCCATCTATAGACATCTATACCCATGTATATCATTGTATAACCCTGTAAACCCATGCATACTCATGTATACCCATCTATAGACATCTATATTCATGTATACCCATCTATAGACATCTATAGACATCTATACCCATGTATATCGTTGTATAACCCTGTAAACCCATGTATACTCATGTATAACCATCTATAGCCATCTATAGACATCTATACCCATGTATATCATTGTATAACCCTGTAAACCCATGCATACTCATGTATAACCATCTATAGACATCTATATTCATGTATACCCATCTATAGACATCTATACCCATGTATATCATTGTATAACCCTGTAAACCCATGTAAACCCATGTATACTCATGTATAGCCATCTATAGACATCTATAGACATGTATACCATCTAAACCCACATAGACTCATCTACTTGTTTTGTTTATAAACCTCAAGTTTAATCTTATGGACAAGAGCATTAGAGAAGCCAACACTGTACTTTCCAAAGAGGGTAATTGGATATTACAGCTGCATTACCACCTTTGTTTCAAGGGGTCCCCAACAATAGACTCCTGTCCCCCAATATACATTACCCCAAACACAAGGTCAGTGCAAGAAGTCCTGAGATCGGGACTTAAACAATCCAGTTTTCCATTAGTCCTGTTACACATTACATGGATATAAATAGAGTCGCTTTATGTGTGTAGCCACATGATGGCAAACCTCACTGCCATGTGCCAGACCTCATTATAAAAGGAAGTAATAGCAAATCCAACTCCTGGACAGCCTGGCATCCTATTGGCTCCAAGCTGTTGTTTTCTTACTTCAAATCCCTTCCTGATAAGATCTTTTTGCTCATCATCCACGTTCTGAAGGGAAAGAAACAATTTTAGAGACAATGAAACAATAAAATATCACTTTCCACGTGCGGCGAGTTCATGTCCGAGATACAAAAGGGTCCAGTTTGGTGTCTACATCATGCAAGATGATACACAGGGGCATAGCTACCGCAGGTGCAGAAGGTGCAATGCACCGGGGCCGTCTATTCGCTAGTTTCACCACTGATGTAACATTAATGTTATGAAAACTGTTATTAAAATCTGCTTTCAAATACATTTTACTACAGAAAAAACATTTGTTGTTTGTATAGTTCATGATACAAGAAGTCAAATAGGGAGAGATAGAGAGAAAGAGAGAGAGAGTGGATGGATATGTAAATGATGGGTGGATAGCTAGATAGAGTAGATAGATAGATAGATAGATAGATAGATAGATAGATAGATAGATAGATAGATAGATAGATAGACAGACAGACAGACAGATAGATAGATAGATAGATAGATAGATAGATAGATAGATAGATAGATAGATAGACAGACAGATAGATAGATAGATAGATAGATAGATAGACAGATAGATAGATAGATAGATAGATAGATAGATAGATAGATAGAGGGAGAGATAGAGGGATAGATAGATAGATAGATAGATAGATAGATAGATAGATAGACAGACAGATAGATAGATAGATAGATAGATAGATAGATAGATAGATAGATAGATAGATAGATAGATAGATAGAGGGAGAGATAGAGGGATAGATAGATAGATAGATAGATAGATAGATAGATAGATAGATAGATAGACAGACAGACAGACAGATAGATAGATAGATAGATAGATAGATAGATAGATAGATAGATAGATAGACAGACAGACAGATAGATAGATAGACAGATAGATAGATAGATAGACAGATAGATAGATAGATAGATAGATAGATAGATAGATAGATAGATAGATAGATAGATAGATAGATAGATAGATAGAGGGAGAGATAGAGGGAGAGATAGATGGATAGATAGATAGATAGATAGATAGATAGATAGATAGATAGATAGATAGATAGATAGATAGACAGACAGACAGACAGACAGACAGACAGACAGATAGATAGATAGATAGATAGATAGATAGATAGATAGATAGACAGACAGACAGACAGATAGACAGATAGATAGATAGATAGATAGATAGACAGATAGATAGATAGATAGATATTGATACAATTAGTATTAATAGTATTAAACATTTTCTTACCATTTCATCCAAAAGCTCCTCTAGAGTGCATCCATCATCTTTCAGAATACGAATCTACAATAAAATATTAATAATACCAGAATTCATACAATTTTGTACATAAAGGTTTATTTTATCTTGATGTATTTTGTTTTACTTTATATATAAAGGATGTATTATTTTATAGTGTGGCTCTATATGCATCATTAATGTTATGTGTGGGTATTAATATGTTATATATTAGTAGATGATACTCTGTATTAGTGTATACTCACACATTGTATGTATCAGTAGATGATACTCTGTATTAGTGTATACTCACACATCGTATCTATCAGTAGATGATACTCTGTATTAGTGTATACTCACACATTGTATGTATCAGTAGATGATACTCTGTATTAGTATATACTCACACATTGTATGTATCAGTAGATGATACTCTGTATTAGTATATAGTGACACACTGTGTATATCAGTAGGTGATACTCAGTATTAATCTATATTACTCCCAGTAAAGCCCCATGGACACTGTGTAAGCTCCCAATGTCATGCTCTCTCACCCATGACCCCCGACCTCTCTAGGGTCACTATCAGGCGCAGTCTCCTCTGCTCCTTTAGGCTCAGCCCAGATGGATCTTTTTCTGATACAGGACAGAGGGACTCACCAGCAAAGCTATTAGACTGTTCAGGACTTTGTTCACATCCTTCAAGAGGTCGTCATCGGATTTGTTACTACCAGGTTTCTAAGAGAAAAACATCCAGTGAGAATAAGTAGATTCCAATAGATCCCTAATGGGAACAAGTAGATCTCCAAAAGATCTGAATATTTAGGGACCATTTTATTTATTTGGGGTTTACAATTTAAAACATTTTCAAAGAACAATGTTTCATAAGATTAACGGCAGTAATAATATTACCCAAGCTGTGTTACATGAGGTGAGAAGTTTTAAATATTAAACTGACCGCATTAGTATCAAGGCCAAGGTTGGGAAGAGATGAGGCTGAAAAAAACAGAAAATACAGGTATCAGAGCAATAATATTCACTAGCGAATTGCCCGTCAAAAAATGACGGCAATGAAATTGTAAGTGAGCTAATGCTGTTTAGTGTGTAATAATGAAATATATAATACATTAATAAATGAATATACTTTACCTATTTTAAAGCATTGTGTGGAAGAGCTGTGAATGTGTTTTGATGTTGCTGCAGCATTAGTGGTGTGGATCTGCTGTGTAAGCGTGCTGAATGTGTGCAGTGTAACACTGTGCGTGCGCGGCCCAAACCGTTGTCGTGTACTTCCGCATTGGCGTAAAATGGCGAGTAATGTGTGTTATACGTTTGTATCGGAATATCCGTAGGTGTTTTGTGGTGTTTTGCGAGTTTCTTGTGGTGTTTTGCGAGTTTAGAGTGCTGTAGCCTCGTTTTCGTTTTGTTCGGCGGCCATTTTTTCTCTCGCTTCGATTTTTTTTTAGTCTCTAAACTGTTTTATTTCAAGTAAAATCGAGGTGTAAGTTGTATTTTTGAGGTGCTGGGTGCTCCCTCTTGGTGTAGGTAAGTTTTTTATGTATGTGGTGTGTGTATGTATTGTGTTTTACATTTTGTAATGTTCGCGAGTTGCGTCCGAGTGTTGCGAGTCCGTAATGTGTGTGAACGTGTGTCGTATGTTGTTTGCGAGTGTCGTAATGTGTGTGTCGTACTGTTTGGGTTGCGACGTGAAGTTTGCGAGGGTCGCAGTTGCTGGCAAGGAGCGCCTTCGGCGCTCCATGCCAGCAACTGAGACCCTCGGGCAGTGCCCTCGCTGAAATGCAAATGTAAAATAAATGACACAGCGTGATGTAAAGAGATACACAAGGATTATACAGTCATAATGGCGGGTAGCATAGAGACATAGATGTGATAGCAGACAAGAACATAAAAGGCCTATCAAGTCTACACCAAACTAACTTCTTACTTAATGGCCCTCTGGATGGAGCAATCTGACCTCTATGGTGCAAAGGTCAGTAATAATATCTTACCACTGCCAGCAAGACCCAGAAGAAGAAATGTGATCGCGATCTTCATGGTTGGAGAATTTGGTCACCAAGTCTAAGACTTCTCTGTGACACAATGATGTCTGCCCTCTAACCGAGGGTAGTAATTATAGGGAAAAGGAGGGATTATCGTTGTCACAGACATGGCAGAGATTTCATTGTCATTTACATCATTTATCTTAATGAACTTGGCAGAGATATATAATATTTGCGTTACATACGAAAGTCAAACATTAATGTCCAGAGATGTTCCACCTAAAGTAAACAGTCATTTTTAATTAAAGATTATTGGCACCAAGGCTGAACTTTTTTGGCCATAATTCCAAAAGATATGTTTGGCGCAAAACAACACTGCGCATCACCAAAAGATCACCATACCCACAGTGACGCATGGTGGTGGCAGCATCATGCTTTGGGGCTGTTTTTCTTCAGCTGGAACTGGGGTCTTAGTTAAGATAGAGGGAATTATGAACAGTTCCAAATACCAGTCAATATTGGCACAAAACCTTCAGGCTTCTGCTAGAAAGGAACTTCTTTATTGTCTGTATGAACGGCGAATCCTAAATTCATGTTATTTCATTAAAGTAATCAAAGAATTCCTCCTTAGAGCTAGAGCCTTCTACATCCCAGATAATAACAATATCATCGACATATCTGTACCACAAAATGATATGCTTGGCATATGGGTTGTTCTCCCAAATATAGAGATCCTCCACATCCCCATATATAAATTAGCAAAGCTTGGAGCAATTCTCGTCCCCTTAGCTGTCCCTGTGTTTTGCAGATAGAAGTCTCCTTCAAACATAAAGTAATTGTGGTACAGTATAAAATGCATTAAATCTAGAATTAAATCAGCCTGAGATGATTCAACATTATTGTATAGCTCAAAAAAATATTTGATAGCAGCAATACCAAGATCTTGTGGGACGGATGAATATAAAGCGGTCACATCTCTATATTTCATGAGTTTCATTTCTGTTTCACTTATTTATCATTTCAGAGGCCATATGGCAAACCCATTTGTAATACGGGTCCTATATCAATAGGGAAAATAGGAATAAGGATTTCCTGGACATTCAGAATACTGAAAAAAGAAAAACCAATGACCCCAGATTCCTTTTAAAGGATTTAGAGACTAAATAGGTCTGAAATAAAAAAACTGGTATGACCTTACGACCTGGAAAACTAAGTTAAACATAAGATAATTCCACTGGGCCTGAGGATAGATAAGAAATGTGCGTCCGATATTAAGGACCAACATACATCTGCCATTTGGGATAAAACCCTGGAGGAATCTTCACTTAAACTATTCAATCTACTTATTGAGTATAGAAAAAAGAACTTAGTAACAATTTGTGAACAGCTAAGAGGAATCACTGAAAATCTGGCTCCTTTTTCCCAAGATCCTTCTGTTCAAAAAATAGATGGAGATATTAAGATCTGTGTTACGAAACTTTAATTAGAAATTAGTAAAAGAAAAAGCGACAAGTTTAATAGGGACAGAATGGATTATCTAAGACTATTTCTCTCACACTTTACCTAGAATTTATTCAGCAATGCTTATTTATGTTGTTTAATTATACATGTTCCAAAAATGCTAACTTTTTCATTAGTGTGTGTATTACCAGGTATATATGTGTATGATGTGTGTGTATTACCAAGTACATATGTGTATGATGTGCGTGTATTACCAGGTACATATGTGTAAGATGTGTGTATTATCTGGTACATATGTGTATGATGTGTGTGTATTATCTGGTACATATGTGTATGATGTGCGTGTAATACCAGGTACATATGTGTATGATGTGTGTGTGTTACCAGGTACATATGTGTATGATGTGTGTGTGTTACCAGGTACATATGTGTATGATGTGTGTGTGTTACCAGGTACATATGTGTATGATGTGTGTATTACCAGGTACATATGTGTATGATGTGTGTGTATTATCTGGTACATATGTGTATGATGTGCATGTATTACCCAGTATATATGTGTATGATGTGCGTGTATTACCAGGTACATATGTGTATGATGTGTGTATTACCTGGTACATATGTTTATGATGTGTGTGTATTACCTGGTACATATGTGTAAGATGTGTGTGTATTATCTGGTACATATGTGTATGATGTGTGTGTATTACCAGGTACATATGTGTATTATGTGTGTGTGTTACCAGGTACATATGTGTATGATGTGTGTGTGTTACCAGGTACATATGTGTATGATGTGTGTGTATTACCTGGTACATATGTGTAAGATGTGTGTGTATTATCTGGTACATATGTGTATGATGTGTGTATTACCAGGTACATATGTGTATGATGTGTGTGTGTTACCAGGTACATATGTGTATGATGTGTGCGTATTACCAGGTACATATGTGTATGATGTGTGTGTGTGTTACCAGGTACATATGTTTATGATGTGTGTGTGTTACCAAGTACATATGTGTATGATGTGTGTGTATTACCAGGTACATATGTGTATGATGTGTGTGTATTATCTGGTACATATGTATATGATGTGTGTGTATTACTAGGTACATATGTGTATGATGTGTGTGTATTATCTGGTACATATGTTTATGATGTGTGTGTATTATCTGGTACATATGTATATGATGTGTGTGTATTACTAGGTACATATGTGTATGATGTGTGTGTATTATCTGGTACATATGTGTATGATGTGTGTGTATTACCTGGTACATATGTGTATGATGTGTGTGTATTACCAGGTACATATGTTTATGATGTGTGTGTATTACCAGGTACATATGTGTGTGTATTACCAGGTACATATGTGTATCATGTGTGTGTATTACCAGGTACATATGTGTATGATGTGTGTGTATTACCAGGTACATATATGTGTGTATTACCAGGTACATATGTGTATCATGTGTGTGTATTACCAGGTACATATGTGTATGATGTGTGTGTATTACCAGGTACATATGTGTATGATGTGTGTGTGTATTACCAGGTAGATATGTGTATGATGTGTGTGTATTACCAGGTACATATGTGTATGATGTGTGTGTATTACCAGATACATATGGGTATTATGTTTGTATGTTACATGGTACATATGTGTATTGTGTGTGTATTATCAGGTACATATGTGAATGATGTATGTTTATTACCAGGTACATACGTTATGGTGTGTGTATATTACCTGGTACATAGGTGCATGACGTGTGTGGGTGTATTACCAGGTACATACATGTCACATTTTCCATACTACCCTCTGGATAACTAAACATGACAAAGACCCAAATGTGTTAATGTAAGCACTGACAGTTTTTCCTGCCACATTCCCATTGTACAAAAGGAAGATTTAGATGACATGTGTCAGCACTCTGAGAACACGTGGATTTCTTACCAATGTAACAAGCGCGTCTTTTAGTAGACCTTCTAAATCAGAAACAAGTGAATGCTGAAATAAATTGGTAAGAGTCAGAGATTAGTACACACGGCACATAGAACATGTCACGGGAACAATCTATTGTATACATTATTATTATTATTACTATTATTAATTACTATATTTTTTGTTATTATTATTATTGGTATTGGTATTATTTTTGTTGTTGTTATATTATTACATTATATATACTGTTAATAATCTGTTAGCATTTCTAGCATTCTTTTTACTGTTATCATTATTATTACTGACTTTATTATTACTGCTAATATTGATATCATTAAAACTATTTTTACATTTTAAAATATTATTTTTCAAATTATTTGCCCCTGTAGTGTAAATATGGTGATAATGTTATTGCGGATATGACTTTAAGCTGTTTTCCACCCCTTGTGCTGTAGAATTGGATGCAGTGTTTTTTTCGCATTAAATGCCGTATAGGGGAGTTCGCCATTTGATCAGCGCAACTTTGTGTATACGGCGGCGCACTGCCTGCTGTCATGGATGGCGTGTTCCAATACGCTGCTTGGTGACCATGGGCCTTAATGTTCAGAGGACGGTTTGTCACACAGTGTCTTGTACATTAAATGTAGAAAGTCTTGTAATGAAAATAAATAAATGTCACATTACCACTAGTGTAAGGACAACTTTGATAATGCCGGATAGGACTGTCTGGAGACTGTGACCAAACGTAGTGATAAGATCTGTGCAATCTCCAGTCTGAAGAAAATAGGGAATAGTGAGTTATATCATGGAGTGAAAATCCCACCAACAATGTCCATACAATGTTTTCTCATCTATACCTATATATACCCATGTACACCTATGCATACTCATCTATACCCAACTATTCCCATGAATACCATGTATATCCATGTATATCATGTATACCTATCTATACCCATGTACACTTGTCTACACCAATATATACATACCCATGTATACCCATGCATTCCCATGTATACCCATGCATACCTATGCATACCCATCTATTTCCATGTACACTTGTCTACACCAATTTATATATACCCATTTATACCCATGTATACCCATGCATACCCAGCTATTCCCATGTATACCCATGCATACAAATGAATACCCATCTATTTCCATGTATACCATATACATCCAGGTATACCATGTATACCTATCTATACCCATGTACACCTATCTACACCAATGCCTACCCATGTATACCTATGCATACCCATGCAGATCCCTAATGAGAAGAAGTAGATTTCAAATAGATCCCTAATGGGAACAAGTAGATCCATTCCGTTATTCCGTTAGTCAATCCCCAAGCTATATTCCCCCAACCAAATGGGCCACCTGTTCATCAAGGACATACAGATATCCTGATGATCACCCCAGCGATTAATTACTGACTCATTTGATAAGCCTATCAAGGGGGTTAGCTGACTAATCAAGGATGGAGACAGCTTTTCTGGCTGCCTAGGTGACTCTGTTTCCTTTGCCACTTACTATGGCGTTTTTTTTTTCCTTTAAATTATTATTACGGTTCCTATATATGTTACAGTCATACCACAGGCAATATTAACCAATTCATGCAAATAAAACAATACCAGTCCATGTATCCAGATGGTGGGCAATGTCTTTGAAGAAAGAGACCAGTGGTGCCACTTTAACCCGTGCCCACTCAGGACCCATATTAGTTTGCTCAGTCCCAACAAGTCCATAGGAGCTCCTGGATGTCATAAATCCTAAACATGGCAACAGAACAACAACTCCTATGATATTCTAGGCAATATTAAATGGTGGCCATCCAAGAACATAAGTATTTGAACATTGGTTTTAGGAAAAAGGGGAGAAGTGGTGTTATTGTATCCTGTGACCCCATGGTTATTTGTTGTCCCCAAAGACCACTGGGTTCCCCTGGGCATGACAATATGGGGAATCACCTATACACCTGTAATGGATTATTTCAATTCTTTAAGTTTCCACCAACATAGAGACCCCAATAAGTCCCAGGGAAAATTGTGGGAAATTAATCTATTTAAATAGAAGTCACGGGAACAAGAGGCAAAACACAACACAAGATGGTGATACTGGAGCTAAATTATATGAAAGTAATAACTAAACATATTAATTACACTAACAACAAAATGATAAAATACAAGAATAAACCATAAGAAATATGTAAATCTGTGTCCATATATTTATTTGAATATATATTTATATATATGTGAGGAGAACCATTAGACTGAAGGAGGAAAATGTCACCTATTTACAGCAGGTAGAGAGAGAAGGATCACAATATATGTAAATATAATATTATATATTGGAATACCCTATGGTGGAGATGTGCTACGCCGTTGTATAGATAGAAAGATTAGAAAAGTCCATGAAGAATAATTTGTGCAATTACTCTCTGTATGTTTCAAGATTCTTAATTATAAACTCTTTACACTGAAGACAATGCATGCAGACTCAGATCAAGTAATTAGCAATTATACATAATCAACACCCTATAGGAATGATTATTCTAACACATCCCATAATAGACGACTTTCTCAGTTATAATGTATATGGCACCACCCCAGCATTATCGCCAACCTTATTATGACTTCACTGTCCACCATATAACACACAAGTTCCATATCACAACCATACAATGTCCTCTTGTCCAGGCTCTGACTTATTAAGAATAATATTCCATGTAACTTGTATACAACTGTCCCTCACTGCTCCCCCATAACATTGTATCCTTCCTGTACCCCCATCCTCTGTAGATTACAACTACCTCCAACTGCAGTCCTTGGTAGTAATAATAATAATAATAATAATAATAATAATACAGTATACTTTTATGGTAAATGTCTAATTATATATATATATATACACTGTATATTACACAATGACGTTAACCTGGGTGGAGTATACTAGAACTTAACAAGTGACTGTAGTTTGGTAAAATATTTACTTGCTTTTATGTAACACAGGAGCATTAAAGCATTTTAGAGAAAATCTTATAATTAGTGGACTCTGATCGTGTCATAGAGAGCTCCATATGTTACTGGTAGTTTTCCTGTAGTTTGAGGGGGAGGATTATCTCACGGGGCCTTATTCAGTCACTGAGTAATATTGTCATAGTACTATGGAGATTGAATGTTTAACAGAAATGGAAACTGATCTTATCTGAATCCACTGTTCCTCCAGCTCCTCCCAGGATTCTAATCTTTTTATATTAAAGACATATTATTTATCATCATTAAAAGACCCCAAGAAAGTAAAAGTAACCTTTGCTTGTTTCCTGCTGTCTGATCCTAAATATAAAGGACTCAGTAATTGTTTAGCTTTTATAGCTATTAAGAACTAAATATCAGCATAAAAATGTTTTCAGTTTCTTGTATTTACAAAAAGTTGATCTTTTGTAAGATAAGTCATCCCACAAATAGTTGTTTTTCTTCATCTTTAGGCTGGAGCTTCTCCCATCTACACAGTGCTTGGTGGCCGAGTGTACTAGCACTTCCCAGTGACCACTTCATCACAGTACAGAGCACAAAGTGAATGACCCTGTGACACCAAACTATAAAATATGAGAGCGCTCCCAGCTGGTGTTATATGGCGTAGCAGTATAGTTTTGGGCATGGTTTAATAGAACAATATAAAGAATATAACATGTGACATTTACTTAAAAACTAGTATACTATAGTATTATTATAATTATTACCCAGTAATGCATTTGGAGGTAGTTATAATTACATCTAGGGGTCTTCTAATCAGTATAGAGGTCTGTGATGGCCTTGACCTTGGGAGCTTACAATCTAGATATGCTGTGGGTACAGGAGGGACACAATGTTATGGTGGAGCAGTGAGGGGCAGTTGTATAAAAAGTATATGGAACATAAGTCTCACTAAGTCAGAGCTGGACAAGAGGACATTGTATGGTCGTGATGTGGAGCCAGTGTGTTATATGGTGGACAGTGAAGTCATAATAAGGTAGGTGATAATGCCGGGGTGGTGCCAAGTGGGCCATATACATTATGACTGAGAAAGGAAGATGGTCTATAATGGGATCTGTTTGGATGGTGTTGGTATACAAATTACACAGAGTGATGATTAGCTATAATTGCTAATTACTTGATGTGAGTCTGCATGCATTGTCTTCAGTCTGAAAGAGCTTGAACTTAAAAATATGGAAAAGTGCAGAGAGTAATTGCACAAAATACTCTCCATGTTATTGTATTTATATATAGCAGTGAGGGGCAGTTGTATAAAAAGTATATGGAATATTAGTCTCTTATGCACCAGGTTATACACACACATTATGCATGTATGTACCAGGTAATACACCCACACAACACGCATATGTACCATGTAATACACAAACATCATACACGTATGTATTACGAAATACATGATACACATATGTACCCGGTAATACACACATATATTGTGTACATTTGGTTATTATTGTAATTAATATGTTTGGTTATTACTTTTGGTTATTACTATAACTTTCACACCATTATCGTTAGATTGTTATATTTTCAATGTAATACATTTAATGTCCCATCCCTGCAGTTACTTGGGTATTGTGAGGTCAGGTTATCTTATAGTTGTTTTCCATTATGAATGTACAGAAAATATACATTGTGTGCCAATAATTTGTAATTAAAAATGACTGTTTACTTTAGGTGGAACATCTCTGGACATTAATGTTTGACTTTCGTATGTGACAAATATTATATATCTCTGCCAAGTTCATTAAGATGAATGATGTAACTGACAATGAAATCTCTGGCGTCTTGGAGCTGTCCAGGACTTGGAATCACTATTACTGCCTTTTAGAATGAGGTTTGGGACGTGGCAGCGAGGTTTGCCATCATGTGGCTACACACATAAAGTGACTCTATATCCATGTAATGTGTATCAGGACTAATGGAAAACTGGACATGTAAATACCTTATGCTTTGCAAATGTGGTATGAGGTACGTGGGTAAAACCTGCAGAGAGCTCAGACGTAGGATACTAGGACATATATATAGCATAACTAAAGAATATGATACACCGGTAGCCAACCATGTAAATTCAAAACACAATGGAGATCTTAATAGCATATCTTTCATAGCTATTGATGGTGTGAAGCATAATATCAGAAGAGGCAATATTGAAAAGGAACCTCTAAAAAAAGAAGCCCAATGGATTTATACGCTTAAGACTAAAAAACCTTGGGCCTTAATGATGGATTCACTTTTACACCATTTATTTAATTTTTCTCAAGATTATCGAGTCCCTATATTGACCTTTTCTACTATGTCATACCATACAAGATGATTTTATTATATACATCACATATATAGTTGTGAGCGTACGAGTTGTTGCTAACGCTGCGGGCTCGCTAAAGCGAGGGCACTGGCCGAGGGTCTCAGTTGCTGGCATGGAGCGCCGAAGGCGCTCCATGCCAGCAACTGCGACCCTCGCAAATTTCACGTCGCAACCCAAACAGCACGACACACACATTACGACACTCGCAAACAACATACGACACACGTTCACACACATTACGGCCTCGCAACACTCGGACGCAACTCGCGAACATTACAAAATGTAAAACACAATACATACACACAGCACATACATAAAAACCTTAACTACACCAAGAGGGAGCACCCAGGACCTCAAAAATGCAACTTAGACCTCGATTTTACTCAAAATAAAAGAGTTTAGAGACTAAAAAAAAATCTAAGCGAGAGAAAAATGGCCGCCGAACAAAACGAAAACGAGGCTACAGCACTCTAAACTGGCAAAACACCACAAGAAACTCGCAAAACACCACAAGAAACTCGCAAAACGCCACAAATCACCTACGGATATTCATACCACACAGTGCACACATTCAGCATGCTTACACAGCAGCTCCACACCACTAATGCTGCAGCAACATCAACACAGATTGCCAGCTCTTCATCACAATGCTTCAAAATAGGTACAGTATATTCATTTAGTAATGTATTACATATTTCATTATTATACACCAAACAGCATTAGTTACCTTACAATTTCATTGCCGTCATTTTTTGACGGGCAATTCGCTAGTATATATATATTTCCCAAATAACTGGGGACAATATCAGTAGATAGACAACTTTATAAGCTGTCTGTAGTAAATTAGATATATAGTGATATAATCTCACATTGAATACTTTCTTGATGGAGTTGTATATAACGAATATATAAGTGATAATGTATACACTTGTTATATAAATGGCGAGATGTAAAATCAGTACATATTTCTTATTATGGTGTGCAGAATAGAAATACTTATATTTTATCTGATTGTATATTGCTATATACTTTATTAGTAAATATACACGATATAATATGATAGATATTGGACACACTTATAATTAAGATATTTGCAATATTCAATACATTTGGTGATTAATAATAAACACCACCAATTATATATACATATGTATATCTTTACTCCTAGTGTATTTTTCTGGCTACCACAATATATTAAGATCCAGTGTATTACTATTTTTATATTTATATTATTAACTGTATAGCTCACAGCTGTACTGAAGTACACAATATCTCTTATTTAGTCTTTCGGTCGTGTCTGACTGTCTGTGACCCTCTGTCACTGCTTTCTTACAAGGTTTGTATGCTGGTGATACTGGAGTGGATTGTCAGTTCCTTCTCCAGTGGTTTGGGATTTGGCCGTCCACTCTGCTTTCACTCTCCCACCCACAATGGCCCTTAATGGTATAGCTCACAGCTTCATTGAAGTACACAATATCTCTTGTTTGGTCTTTCGGTCGTGTCTGACTGTCTTTGACCCCCTGTCACTGCTTTCTTACAAGGTTTGTATGCTGGTGATACTGGAGTGGATTGTCAGTTCCTTCTCCAGTGGTTTGGGATTTGGCCGTCCACTCTGCTTTCACTCTCCCACCCACAATGGCCCTTAATGGTATAGCTCACAGCTTCATT